>JAZHYW010008140.1:0-125708 GCA_037355805.1 Ixodes ricinus | reverse complement strand
AAAGAATGAAATAGAAAAGTTTCAGCTGTCCCTCTTCCCACTTTATGTACTTTCTATAGTTGCCAAACTTTCACTCTTACAAAAACACAACCTATTCTTCCTCTCAGGAACAAATAGTATGACCTAAACCGGAAATACATATACAAGTGACTTTTGTCTTGACCCGATAGTACAATGACCTGATGTCCTGACCGAAATTTGAAAGGTATGTGTGGTGGCATTTTCCCAGGACCAGTTACTGTACGCGCTGATTAAACCATTAATTGTAGCAAATATATTTGTGTGTGTGTTTGGGCGGGGGGGGGGGGGGGGGGGCGCATCGATATTCAGAGTTTTTCAGATAAATCCGAAAAAGACGAAACTTTTACCAGGTGGGTGTTTTTTCCGGTGCACACGCAAACCGAAACCGTAGTTATGAGTCGCATTCTCCCCCTTCCCTAACCCCCCACACGCCACTCCAAAACGCCCTCGAACAATACTGAACTTTTTAATTAAACCAGAATTTGGAAAAATCGATTCGGCTGTACTTTTACCGGTTATATTCGGTTGCGGGCAAAAAACCAGCTGGACACCTAAATATAGCGTTTGAAGCTAAAACATGCACGACATCTCAAGTAAGGCACTGTAAAGGAATTGGGGTTCTACGCCAATTCATCGAAAACGAACTCGTCGACGGCGAATTTTTCGAATCTGTTCTTTTTGCGGGAAGCAAGTTCGGAGTGGGGGAGTTTACTCGATGCGCGCATGGCGGTTTCCCTGGGCAGTACCGAACGAAGCCGCCGCTGGTGCGTATTCTGGCAATTTGTCGAGCAGTCATCTTGCTCATTTTGGCTTGCGCAGGATTTGCTGGTGATATCGTCTACAATAGCAATAATTCAATCCCGCGCGGCAATGTGCTGTCGTTAAGACTGTTGCAAGAAAAAAAAACTGAAAGCGTGTGCGGCAACGGTGTGATTTCAGCGCATGCTGTAAGGCCACAGCGTTGAGGCTGCGGCATATTGCTGCGCGGTTTCCACTCGATCGAGGCCTTCATCTGCAATAATCCTGAGATTTTAACTCAAGACAACTTCTCGCCTGCAAGCTAGCAGGCCTTGTGTTTTCCGGTACATTTTATTAACGGCGAGATGAACCCCGCAGAATCGGTGGCCATGAGTACACCTTGAATACGCTCCACATTAAAGTCACCTTATCTCACCGGTTCTATCGATGCATCTGCAATCGGCGCATCTCCGCTTTTTTTTTTTTTTTTTTTGGGGGGGGGGGGACGTTTTGCGCTGGGTGCGTACCCCACGAAACGACGGAGTCCTACAGGACCTCGCGCCGGACCTCAAAGAAAGCAGGCGGTTCCCTTGGCTAGAACGCATGGATATCTTTTTCCTAATAACTTTTTCTCTTTCTCTGATAGCTTAAAAAAAGACCAGACAACGCAGCCAACATCGACCAGGAATATCCTCTTTCTATTTACTGCAATCTCTTCAGAGATCAGCGTAGCGCAAAAGTAGTAGCTAACTGCCTGACTTTATATGTTGTTAGCAATCGCACAGCTTGGCGGCACTCGGGACACTAGACTTGAGTGCGATCCCGTCCGCCGCCAGCGTACATTTTTTATTGTTTTCTGCACTAGCTTGTTAAATAATGTCATGCGGTGTCCAACCCTTTTTTCTTTACGTTCTGTTTTGCTTTTATAAAAATGCCACCTATTACGGCCACTTTACATGCGTGCTGTTTCGACGCCGTGCTGATTTGAGGGGAGTGCTCTTCTGACGCTGCTGCACGATTTTGACCGCCATGCTGTTTTAGTCGCGTGCTTCTATTTCGAAGCGTGTTGCTGTTTTAGTCGCCGTGCTGTTTTGACGCTGTGCTGTTTTGACGCGTGCTGCTTTGACCGACGCTGTTTTGTCGCGTGCTGTTTTGCCGTGTGCTGTTTCTGTTTTTCCGGCACGGCGTCAAAAGAGCACGACGTCGCTAGCACAGCGACAAGCACTGGCGATCAAAACATGACGTGTTATGATATAGCTAGGGTTCGGCGTTTTCGGTTTGCCATTATATTGAAATTCCGCGCACATTTCATGCGGTTTTTTGCTCGCAACGAGAGTTTTCAGTTTGTTGCGGTGGATACTTGTGAGCATAGACTTCTCCAGATTCTGTTAGGATTACTGACGAAAGCCGGTATACTGACGAAAATGCTATAATTAAAGAAAAAATTGTCAAGGTGCAGGCAGACTGGTGTATGTTGATCATGATGTTTTAAAATCCTGAGACTGGAAGGAAATAATTAAAAAGCGTTTGTGTAAAATGTATATGAGTACAGGTACTGGTCTTATTTGTTGCCATGTCTTTGTGCGCCGACGCGACCTGTTCTGTAAGGCGCACTGCAGGGCACCTATCGTGATCTGACATTATGCGTCGTGCGCTCGTGTTTGTACACAGGACGACAGCATGAGCTTCAGTGTCACTTCGGTCGGAGAGGCAAATACCAAAATGGAGAAATTAGCAAGCATTGTGCTCGGTGCGATTTCCCCCATTTCACGACTGCGGAGGTGATGCATTCGCGCCGACGGCAGAAATGACCAATAAAACACTTGTATTTTTTATGCCCTCCTCTAGTAGACAGAAGCTAGGCGTGTTAAGCAATGCGCGGCATTTACGGACGCTCTTGATTTCCGTTGTTTGAGTTCACGATTAAACTCTCTTCTTTTAACAAAGAATTCGGCACAAATCCTATCAGGTGAAAAACTCATATTTCGTCCTGAAGACCCTGCGCCCACGGAGCTTTTTGTTGAAAGTTGAACTGATCTCGCAGACAAGCTGAAAACTGCGAAAGGAAGTGGTCATATGGTGAGTAATGAGTAGGGTTCCGTGTTTTCGGAGTTTAGTTTTGTCAAGTTCGGAGGGTGTTACGACTTTTAGGTGGTATTGGTGACTGTCCATGGCTTTGCGGAGCTTGTAAATATTTTTGAATGAGTCCAAATTGGGTGTATTCTACCCCGAATATTGCCCACATATACCCTTTTTTGCTGACAGTGTAGATATGTGTGAGATAGAGGCTTTTGTCCGGTGTGGCACCAGTCAAAAACCCCTCAGGGTTCATGAGTTTGGCGCGTTCTCTACTCGCTTTCCGAAGCGACAAACATGGGCGTGCTGCGGGCTGTAATCGCCGTTTTTGAGCGACGTGTGACCAATGCTTGGTTCGCTCTCCTTCAAAAGCGACAAACACACTTTTGCAGGGCTGTGAAAATACACAATGTAAGGTGGTATCGAAAGAACTGCTCTGCCCTTTTGAAAAGCGTGGGCCTTCGTTATTTCAAAATTCCGCATCTGTTGATAAAGGGAAGTGTTTCGAAATGCATACATAGTCAACGATTCCGCCGAAACTCCAGAAAAAAAAGAAATTCCAAGCTTTCACAGATTGCATGTGAAGGAAAAAAGCGCAACGATCGGGAAGTAATGTTCTATAATCTGTCACACAGGAGGGTTCCATTTAGAAATGACGCAACTTCGTATTATAATCATGAGCGAGCTACTACGTCTTTCGCAGCTCTGAGTTATTCTTTCGTTCGAAGTGATTGATACAACCGCACACAACGGAGTCTTTTGAAATATATCGATATTAATCAAAACCTGAACAAAGCATATCCACCAAGCACTAAAAGCAATAATTTCAGGCATTTTACCTGCAACGACAGTAAAAAGCCTACGAGCGCTGCACTTAAAGGCGATTGCCCAGCCCTCTTACATGCGACGGCATAAAACGGCCGCGCGCTGCTGAAAAGATGAAACAAGCACCTCTCTTACGCCCTTCAGCTCGAAAAGCGTACGCGAGGCCCTTTCCCACACGGCAGTTAAAAACGCGCGCGCGATCGCGCGGCGAGGTTGCCATCGAGGGCCCGTCTAAGTACAACTCGCACGGCTTTCTCCCGTGCCGCCATAAGTCAACTACGGTTGTAGCACGTACAAGTTACTTGAAAAAAGTATTTCAGGTACTGAGTATTGGCGTCCAAATTAAGGAGAAGAATAAAAATTACTCAATTGCAAAGTAATTCAGTAAGCTACTAACTAGCGGAAAAAGTAGTGAACTACTTTTGAAGCTACTTTTTTATATTTTATGGTAGCAAGGCAGGCTGGAAGTTTTGATCCGCTAACAAAACCTGTTTTCCTAGTAGAAAGTCAAAGTGATTCTCGAAGTTCTTAAAAGGGAGCAGTGCTTTTTTTTTTTTGTTTTCGCCGCGAAAATAAACTACATATGGCCGAACGGTTATTCTCCTTCCAAATGTAGCTAACCGTTATCTTATTAAAAAATTATGAGTAATTTTCTTAAACTTTCAATGGGAACTTGAGACCCTTTTTATTTATACAATTATTTTTTTATTAAGACTACTAATCGTCATTGGGGGATTTTGGGATTGCGGTACAAAACACAGGTGCCAAAACAGAATACATAGTTATACTCATACAGAGGGCAACAATAGGTATTCAACACAAAAGGAATGAAAGAAAATGCTATTATCAGATAAATAGCGCTTCGACATCCTTCATGAATTGTGTGAGTGAGCTGGCGTGGTGAACGTGTTCGTGCAAGCTGTTCCATTCCTGGTGTGCTGGCTGAAAAAAAAAAGAAAAGAAAACTTAAAGCAATTATTTTGAGGCTGAATCTCCTTGAATAATTTCGCTTGATTTGAACGGGTTGCCCTTCCATCGTGGAAAATGAGGCTGTTGGACTTGTCTTATTTTGTCATTTTATTTGCTCTTTGGTAAATTAGATTTCGTCTCGTGAGCTTAGCTGCTTTTTGTAGTGTCTGCATACAGAGCCTTCGAAATAGTTCAGCAGGTAAATCAGGTATGCCAAACATATTGGTAACGAACGTCACAGCGAGTCTCTACACTTCATCCAATTTTTGAATGCTATAGTTGTTGTGAAGAAAAAGCAAAGAGCACTAGTATATTCAAGCATGGGCCGAATCAGTGTCGTGTAAGCCAAAAGTTTAGTATCACGCGATGCGTATTTTAGCTGTCTTCTTAGGCACCTCAGTTTCGTTAGTGCATCTTTAGTTACTGCGTGTATGTGCATGGCCCAGTCTAGATCGCATGTAAACAAAACACCAAAGTACTTGCATTCAGGCACGTTTTGTGTAATGTTTATGTTGATCTCGTTTAAGGGTGATTCATTATATTTTTCTTTCTACTTACTGACACGGCTACTGTCTTTTCTATGCTGATAAACATCAGCCTTTCTTTACACCAGTCTGAGGTCTTGTTTACTGCACATCGCAATTTTAAGTGGTCCGAAGGATTTGCTATTTCAGAGTATATAATACAATCGGTCTGCAAATAGTATAATGCTTACTGATACCTCCAAAATATTTGTAAGTGCCTAAATCGAACATGTATGTCACAATATGAATTTTCCGCGAACAAATTCTTTAATTAAATAATAATGATGTAACACACATCTTGAGTTGTGAAAGAATTCGAAATTAAGACCTTTATTGAGAAATTAAATCCAATAGAGCTTAGTTTCGGTTTCGCTCCAGAATTAAGACGTGTCTCCTGGAGTAAGTATAACACTAAACACCGTTTTTGTTTTCAGGATAAATAGCTGACCTGCGCTCATACCGCCCTGGCTTCCTTATCTAACCAGGAATAATTTGTGCCACTCAGTGAAGCCAGCACACTGGACAGGCTCAGCAGCGGCACGCATCTCGGACTATCACTGTAACCGCCATTTTGGAAAATGAGTGGCGCCACCTATAGTTAGTTGGAGTCGCAGTAATACTCGTTTTCACATAAAGAAAAAGAAAGTTTTGCGCATTTTTCATACGCCCGGCGAAGTAGTTCTTATCAGACTTGGTTATCGGAGGAAGAAGCGATGCCTCTGGCGTTTGAAACGTGTACGTCTTGATAAGATATCACATATGTAATTTCAAATGAACCTACATATATCTTGATTCTCCACAAAAGGGGGAAAATTAGTAATGCTCCGCGAGGAGCCGGACTGTTTTTACTACGGTTTTTGAGTTGAAAACGAGTACAGAGTTACCACGGAATTGGTGGCGGTTTCGTTGCGTTGGGTTTAGCAGACGACAAGCTCGAAGGCTTTGCTACTCGGAATTCGCTCGCTCGCGGAAAGCCACTGTCGAGATGGAACTTCTTTGTCATTCATCGACTTCTGAACTTCCTGGAGGATGCTCTCATTGACCCGGCATGTTCCTTTGTTTACTGCACTACCATAGCAAGCTTGCCAGCTCAGCCGTAGGTGCTCTGGTACGTAGGATTTTTTTAATCGGCGTTCGAACGTTTGACGAATACCGATACGATCTCCAAACACCCGACATAAGGATCGCAGCGCACCATAAAATACTCGCCGCCGAGCACAGCGTACATGCTTCAATATTCTTAGTTTTGTGCGTTTCTCCCATAGACTTGGGTGTATTGCCTGGTGTCAAGCAATAGCCACCGGTGGCGACACCGACGGGCTCCCGACCCGTGATCCAGCCTACTACAATAGAGATCAGTGGTCATGATTTACGTCTCTAGATAACGCTGTATGCGAGTAGCGTAAAGTTTACCTCTCCCGCCCTCCTCCCCGCGCCCGTGTCGTCTACTAGCGCGCGGTCCGCCATGTTCTTCCTAACTCGACCACCATGGCAGTGTTCGAAATCTTCCGAGTTACTCCGGCGGATCATGTCACGTGACAATCCAGATAGAACAACGCTGAACGCGGGTAGGTTTTCAAACGCCAAGGTACTAAACCGTTACTGGAGAGTGAGGTCGAGTCAAATCCGCCATGTTCTTCCTAACCAGAAGCGAAACGCGGGCACGGACCAATGGGAGAGCGCGTCGGCACATCAATCGCTGTCGCTACTTAGCAATTTGTTGATCGAGGGACTTCAGTGTAGTCTGCGACTGCCGCGGCAAATAGCCCGAAGCGGTTTTTTTTTTAAACAAGTTAACCTCATTCGTTGATATTTTCACGCCATGCTTCCACCACCTGGTTGCACCTCTGCAGACGCTGCGGCGAAGCAAGATACGCAAAATCGCGACGCGTAGTTCACAATTTTTGCTTCACTGCAGTACACCAGTATGCGGTGAGAAGCGCACTCAACAAAGCTAACAAACTCGCCAGAACAGACCACGAAACTTATTGCGAAACTTCCGAGTACTGTCAGTGCTTGGTGCGATATCAAATCGAATAGTACGTTATCTGAGGCGATTATCGAAAGTCCTGAAAACCCGCACGAGCCTAACGATCCGCGCCGGTAGCGAGGCCTGCAGCTGTTATATTTTCAGCCTTATTTATTTGCAACTTAAGTTCTGGCGCGATGTTGGTGCAAATTCTTTACATTTTGGTCAAATGTAGCAAGTGTAGCAGAATAAGCACTTTGGCGCAGTTTGGCGCAAATGGCGCAGCAATCACATCACTCGGTGATAAGAGGGAGGCGGCTGATTGGTCCGGCAGGCACTGTAGTCTTAGCTTAAGGGTGAACATAGTATAGATGGTGCACACTTTTGAAAAGGGTCTATTCAAGGGTAGCTGACAAGCTGTCGGTGGCTGCAATACAAATAGCAGAAGCGCATACTGCAATGTTCACTCGTCTCCTATCATTTTTATATAGCCTTTGTTCTTGTCATGGGCAACACTGGATCCCACCGCTGCCGGCATGTCGTGGTCGAGACAGGTTAACGACGACAACTGGTTTATTGCATACAATACGTGGTCTTGTGGGCTGTCGGGCTGGTGGCATCGATTACATGATGGGCCTTGTCTGCTAACCCTCTTTCGCGTCTTTTTGCTGGTGCTTGCCGCATGAGGTGCTGTGCTCGGCGGTGGGCTCCGGTGTTGCCCACAGCAGTTCTAAATCACTATAAAGAAAAAAGAAACAGGGTGACAAACCTGTAACAATGTAGCAAACAGAGATGTTTTAGGCTGGCTTGACACGAAAAATCTTTTTCAACATTTTGACATCGCAAGGCAAACACAATTTTGGAAGTTTCACGGTCTAAACCAACAAGCACGCCCCACCAAAGGATTGAGGATCCATTCCACCGCCTGGCCATGGTCTGACGAGCAGCTGAAATCTCGTTACATCTTGAAGTCGCAATAGCTGCAATTCCAGTCTCTCGAGTTCACGAGCAGCAACCGCTGAAATAGCAACATGCTATTTTTGGTATGATCACCATCAAAAATACAATTAGTTCATGCTGTATAGACCCAAACTTTTGGAGTGATAACATGCAACTATGCCTATGTCTTTTGCTGATGCACCTGGAACCATAAATTACAAAACCAGAAAAATAAAACAATCAAATTTTGTTGTCAATTAACCTTCTGACCCTGCAGTGATAATGAAATTAAACTACAAGCATATACAGATTCATTAAAAAATATGTTTAATATCTATCTTGAATGAATTGCTATATTTTTATTGTAAATGTCCCATTCTTGCAAGCACATCAAACGCAGTCATTGAAATGTGACAGAGGCATCTTGGGACATTTGGGATGCGAGTCACCTCACCACGGCCATTGCTAGCCTGGCTGCAAGCATGCCAGTTGACAGTGTCACCAAATACTTTACCAGGAAAAATACATTTGTCTCCATTCATTTACGCCAGCGCACCCACAGTGCCAAATGTTGCTCTCCTAGCGGTGTAGACACCACGCATCTGAGAGAATGCATGAGGATCACACCGTCCACGCTGTACAGCAGTCATGCCGCACCAAGGAAGAGGGCTGCCGTGGGCACACCGAGATACCGGGTTTGCCGAGACAGTAGAGACAGCTGTCTCGACTAGTGCTCCAGGTGTCCGCAACCATAGATGGCAACAGTCATCTATTGTTGCCATCAATCGTCCCAATAGACAGATCTCACTAAGCGTTCCACGCATGCGTGACGCCGCCATAACTTTAGTTCACAGGAGGCAGGCGGCAGTGCACGAGACGGCTCGTGTCGTCTCGTCACGCGCAAAGCTCCAGCGGGGTTCTCCCACATGCAGAAAGACTAAAGTTCCTTTGATGCATTGCGGCAGCGGCGGCTTAACGAAACTGGCTGGTGAGATCGGTCTATTCAAAGAGAAAAACCCTGAGGCTGCTGCGCATCCAGTCGTTCCAACCACGCAAAGCCTATTCGTGCCAAGGCCATTGGATTTTCATGGAGTGAGATATTTTCATAGTAAAGTATTTGGTGTCATCATGTCACAACCTGGTGGTTTTCAACACCCATGGGCTATATAATTCCTCTTCACTTTCAAAGAATTCTGTTACATCTGAAAGATGAGAGGTTGAAAACAGGGATGGAGAAGAAAGTCAGAAGAAAGGAGAGGTGAAGCAAAGCGACTGACCGAATCGTCCTGGGCGAGCCAACGCAGGACATCTGTCTGTGCGGAGCGCGGGCTGGGGTGGTGTGTTGCCTAACCCGGGGGCCCTTGAAGGAAACCTAGCCCGGGCTTGGCTCAACTGCCAAGACCCCAGTTTCATCAGACACGAGGACACCTAGCACAGCCAGGCATGCAGGCGGTCTGAACCCATGCTGGGCTCGGGGCTCATGGTGATTGGTGACGCCACTCACCAAACACCCACAAGCGCACAAGTCTCCTGTGGCGACGCAACCCTGTAAAAAGGCATTCAGTACATGAAGTAGATACTGATCGAACCAAGTGAGAGATACACTTCAACTGAAAAAAAAGTGAAGGCACAGCTCAGACATATGATGGACGCCCAAGTGCGGTTGTCTGTCACGTCCAATGTATTTTACATGCTCCAAGTGAACTAATAGTTATCATTAGGGCTGGGCGATTGATCGATTAACCTTCCGATTAATCGATTAAGGCTTTAATCGCGATCAAATTTTTTAACCGGTTAATCGGTTTTTTAATCGGTACTGAAAAAAGAAGTCAACCGGACACACGCATGGCTCTATCCTGGACGACCTGCCCGAACTAGGGGTGACTCATGCCTTCCCCCCCCCCTCTGTTAAAGGCCGACGTACAACCTCGGTTTTCTGCAAGGAAAGATAATCCTCTTCGGGCTCCCCTCTCCCTAAGTTGCGAGGAGGGAGCCAGAAGTTGGGAGCAGAGTAAAAACTGGAGAGGATGCGGGAGGGAAGGGGGTGGGCAAAAGTGGAAAGCGCAAAATGTACGTCGGCCGCTAAGAGAAAACGCTGCGTAGGCGTGCATCCTGTCGTTCTCTCCTGAGCGGTTTTCTGTTCCCAGCCAGGTGCTATGAGTATGAGCAAGGCTCGCGAAGCGTCATGTGTTCGAGGATATCCACTACAGTTCTACCGAGGCCAGACGAACAAGCCGGGCCCGCAGCTGATCCCTTTACGACCGCGAAACTTCACGTGTTGAGGATCTATTACACATCCTGCCCAGGCAAGACAAACAAGCAAAAAAACAAGCTGGGTAGTGTTGCGAAAGGCCTTGGGAAACGACCTTCCCTAACTAATCCGACCGGCACGGGTGAACGCCCTGGAGCATCGTCGCCAGACGCCAGGTGGCTACAGTCAGCTGCGCCCGGAGACAAAGCGAGAGGCACCTTGGAGTCGCCAACGCACCTTGGTACACGGGGACGACGTACCTTCTCCGAAGGATCATCAGGTTGACCCACGCCAGTGTCATCTGGCCGTCTTTGCCGTCCGGCCCCTCTCCTTGCTTCTGCTGTCTGACCTCGACGCACGGCGACCCGACAGCCTTGGGACGTCCTCGACAGAGAAGGGGCTTTACTCAATTTCCCCGGCTTAGATAGCCCATGGGATTATCCCCTAACCCACGGAAGCCTGGACGCCTGCAGTTATGGATGTCTTCCGCCTTCCTCGAGTTCGATGGCACCATTGTCCGCCGAGATTGACCGGCGACACCGCGGCCAAGGATGTCTGGCCCTTCCGTGTGTGTGCCGCGTGTGGCAGTGTGTGAGAGAGGGAGGGCATACTTGAATGTTAGGGACTGGCCCCACAGCCTTGGTGAAGGCCTGAACCCTGGGGATTCCTACTAGGGATCCGGGGACATGTGACATTATAAAATGAGCAGCAGGCCGCTGCTACAATGTGTTCTCATAGTGTTCTCGAGTGTTCTCCCGTCAGATGATGTAACCTGTCTATTTGTATATAAAAAGAGTTATATAAGAGACACCCCTCCTGCGCCCTGGTCCTTCCCGAGTCCGGCCAGGTCGCGAGTTCCTGCCCTCACTCGGCTCCCTGCCGCATACCAAGAGCCCGGACAACCGCTCGGTCCCAACAGTAGCTAACAACGCCTTGGCTGCTTGTTCCAGTATTCGGCCCGCAAAAGTGGACGAGTTCACGAGTATGAAAGGCAATCTCGCTGGAAAGTTTGGGTTTAAAGTAAACTCCAGTGGTGAAGCTTTAACTCGAAGGAAGTTCACTGCATCATCTGCAAAAAGCCGTTTTCATACAGTGGAAGCGTAAGGTCGCTTCAGTATCACCTACGAGCGAAGCACCCATGTACGCCGCTGCAGCAAGGACCATCCGCCAAAACGCAGACAACAATCAACGCCTTCTCATCGAGGTCCCTTTCTCTGAAAAAATAAGAAAGCATCGCCCAAGCTTTGACTTCTTGTCTTCCTGTCGGAGAATGTGGAACAACTTTGTCTTCGGAGCTGGAGCAAAAATATGTGAGTCTTTGAATCGTTGAACTACATGTATCCTCAATTGTCAATGTCCTTTGCGCCGTGTAACAGAGAGTAAAATAGGTCTTCAAAGGCAAGACGAGTTCTTGTATTCTTTTTAATATATTATTTATAAAAATCAACGCAACCGATTAATCGATTAATTAATCGATTAAAGGGTGGCGATTAATCAGGTTAAAATTTTTAATCGACGCCCAGCCCTAGTTATCATAGATTAACTCAAAGCTACAAAGCAAAAATGTGCCCAAAATACTGAAAGCTGACCTGAAGTATGCACAGCTTTTTCAACCGAAAAAGCTGAATATGTTTTGTTTTACTTGTCTTTCTGATTTAGTGACACCTCTTTTTCAGCTACAAATGGAATGTGCTCATCTGAAACCTATAATCTCATGCTAAATCTGGGTCATTCCTCCTCTGCAGTGTGCTGGCTTGCCCAATCAAAATCAGGCAGCCTAATCTCGGACTCAAGAAAAACAATTGCCACGGCTAGTGCAATAACTAGCAAAGCTTCTTCTTGAGGGCTTCCTTAGATAAAGCGACTGAGTTACTTTCAGACAAACCAGCCAATAAATAGATTATAGACAACAGAATCAAGATTAGATATTCCACCGAAACGAGCAGCCAAGTGAAATCACCAATTAGCTGAATGCTCAGGCGGTCGTAACCTGCCAACTCGATAGCCTTCAGCAAAGCTATTTTCATTGCGTCAGTTGGCAAAGTAAATGTGAAACACATGCACGACAAAGACAGGCATTGTACGATGGTTCCCACATCAATCGTAGCTGGCATCCTATGACACTATGACATGGCACGTCCCGATGTCGCCTTGTGGTGAGCTGGCCGACGCAAGCAGAAAGTGCAACTGCATATTTTAGTCATTCCACTGCAGAGTCAGCTGTATGCAGTATGAATGTACTCATGTGCTCTGCGAAGTTACTGCGAGCACAACGAGTGACAAGGAAGATGTTGTAATATCACCATCTCAACTACGAACAAACAAAGCATTGCAACAACGACAATGATGCCGAGAAGCGGTGCTACAATTCTTGGTTTTTCTGCATTTTGATTTTGCTTCAAAGTTCAGAAGGCGGAACAATTGCAACAGCCAGGGTCCTCTGGGGTAACAACCGCTACGAAGTCACGTAAGCAGTGTGGAAGGTATTGACTGTGCCGGGGCTCACGTTTCGTAATGACGCACTGTGCCTGTTGTCAGGCGCCGTCACTATATATCGAACAGTGCGAAAAAGATGTGGGTAGGTAAGCAGTTAGAGCCAGTCAAGCAGCACCAAAATAGGACCTGGAAGGGTACATAGGCTCATCCAGCTTTGACACCAGAGGCTTGAGCCAAGCTGGGCTTTGAGTGGAGCCTTGGCAGAATGCATGAAGGGGGACCAAACAGGCCGTCTTTAATTTCCGTCATAAGAGGTGCCTACCGCAGACTGGTGAGTATATAGGAGGTCGAATTTGGGACGCAGTTTTCCTGAAAATAAGCTTCAGTCCTTTCCATGATCCGGGTGTTGCTTAGGGTCTCGTGAAATGATAGACCCGGCAACGTTCTTGCCCACAGGTACCACGACAATGCCAAAAACAGCACCAAGAATACAAGCACGTACGAAAGAGGCTTATTCTCGTCGTTCACATTTTTTGCCTGATGATGATGATGATGATGATGGTTTGCGGCTCTTCCCTTTTGAATCGGGCGGTCCCGTAGAGTTTGGGACCTAGCCAGTGGGGATTTGGTTATCCCCGTTGGTGAACTAGCATCCACCAGTTCTCTAATCTTCGCTTCGTGGCTTCCACCCGCTCACGCCACCCTCCGTTGGTTATAGGTGTAGCTTCGGCGTTCTTGTTGCCGTTAGTCCCACCCGCAGAGTCTGCCACTGAGCTGGAAGCAGACCCAAAGCCGAGTGCCTCTGCCAGTGCGAGCTCCCGGGTTGCCTGTCCACACTCCGCTGGTTGAACTGGTTGCAGACCGGTGCACGACAGCACAAGGTGTTCAATTGTCTCATCCGCCTGACCACACACACGGCATGCTGCAGATTCCACCGTCTGGTCGAAGCGACGGCGATACACCTGCGTTCGCAGCCCTCCTGCGCGTGACTCAAAGAGGAGCCGGCTGCCCAGGCTGTTGTCGTATAGTCTAGTCTCTGCCGCAATTTCGTGCTTATATCGATGGTACATATATAGCGTCGACTTGGACTTCGCCGTTTCTGCCCACCGAGCTGCCTCCTCCTCTCTCACCCTGTTTCGTATCTCCACTTCCCACTTCCTGTCTGATGTAATAGTTACAGGGGTTGAAAAGAAGCCGTATTTCTTCTCTAACTGATACAGCCGCTTCCTCCAGCCAGTCTGCACTCCTGTGAGATACGTGTAGACGAAGAGTCTCTTGGCCCACCGGGCGCGGTCCATGAGACGGAGACGGCTGTCGTAGGTTATCTTACTGGTCGCCTCCCTGGCCTCAAACGACGACCACCCAAGATCTCCCTGGACTGCTTCGATGGCCACCATTCCGTGACAACCCAGAGCCTGCCTCCCGACCTCTCGTTGACGACGTTCCATGACTTCCCGCACTGTGCCAGGGACACAAAGAACCGCGTTGGCGAAGGTTAGTCCAGGCACCACAACCGCCTTCCAGAGTTCGCGAGTCACCAGAAAACGATTGCAACTCCAAAGATTACGTTTTCGGAGTACATTCGTACCTCGCACGGCTGCCTGTCGGAGGTGAGCATAATGATCGGACAAGTACTCCGGCTTGTTGGTCAGTACAACTCCCAGGTATTTGTACGCCTCCTGTACCTGTGCTTGCTCGCCGTTCAGCACCAGACTGTTTAATTTAGCCTCCTCGGATCCGGCTAATTGAAGGACTGCCGACTTTTTGGCGTTGAACCGAAGGCCCAACGTAGCCGCCTCCGTCTCACATATACATATTAGACGCTGCAGGTCCTCCACCGTTTCCGCCGTCAATACAATATCGTCCGCATAGGTGAGGCCCGGCAGCATCCACTTCACCTCTGCGCCTCCTTCCATGTGTGTCAGTGAAAAACCCACCTCCGACTGGATCAGGCGTTCCTCCAACCCTGACACATACAAAATATAAAGAAGCGGGGAGAGTGGGCATCCCTGTCGGAGACCCCTCGTCACTGTGACTTGCTCTGAGTCGACCCCCTTCAGTTGCGTCATTACTGTATTGCGTGAGTATAGGCGCCGTATGACAGCTAGCCACCGAAGAGGAAGGTGGAGCTCCTCCAAACGTCGCACGAGTTGCGCATGCGGCACGCTATCATATGCTTTTGCCACATCTAGAAAGCAGCACAGCAGTCTTCTTCCCTGTTTTCGGGCAATTTCAATACACTGCGTGAGGGTGAACAGGTTGTCTTCCAACCTTCGACCCCTCCGAAATCCGCCCTGAAGTTCGGTGAGCAGTTTGTTCTCTTCTGCCCATGCTGCCATATGTTCCTTGATAATGTGGGCGAAGGTCCGGTATACCGTAGAGGTCACGGTCAGGGGCCGATAATCCTTGAGGAACTGCTTGTCGCCCCTCTCTTCGGGATCAGAACCACGCGGCCGACCCTCCAGTCTTGGGGCACAGGTTCCTCTCCCCTTAAGATTGCTCCAAAGATATCCGCCAGCTGCTCCACTGCATCTTTTCCCAAGGACTTGAGAACGCTCGACGGGACCCCGTCCAATCCCTGGGAGGTAGACCCTTTCAAGCGTGCCAGTGCACGCACAACCATCACTCGGCCGATGTCACCCTCTTGGTTGGAGTCCGATTGATCCGGGGCAAGTCGGCCTTCTTGTGGTGTGGACACCTCCTCAGGAGCAAATGTCTCCGTCAGGTACTTGGTGAGGTGGGTTCCAAGGTCTTCTGGCGGATTCCCCGTGCTCTCGTCAATTATGGTAACATCTTGGTCCTTTCCCTCCAGCGATCCAAGGTACTTCCAGAACTTTCTCGCTGCGTCCCTTCCGCTAGATCTAATATCTCGGACGGTCTCCAGATCCGCTGTTCTCATCTTCTCTTGGGTTACTCGTTTAGCATAGCCCTTGCAGTCGTGGTATATGGTCCATCTTCTAGCAACCTCACTCTCAGATTCAGTTCGGAGCGATTGTCGATGTTCCCTGTTGGCTTTCTGTCTAGCCAGTATAGCTTCTTTAACCTCTGTGTCCCACCACCTCTTCCTCACTCTCCGTCCACTGGGCTGCCTGGATGTATGTTGCCTTGTATAGGAAAGCGACGCACCCTTGTGGTGATAGCTGGCAACTGGCAATTGAGCAGGCATTATCAGTATACAGGAGGCTATGCTCCATGACACCTATCCAGGCAGGTCAGTCATGAAGAGCTTGGCACACACTATCTTCTGGTACCCCGGTGTTGACAAAGACATTTAAGACCATGTAGAAGGTGCGAAACATGTGCCCAGTCCTGTTAAATGCCCCTGGTGCAGGTTCGGGTCAGCTGATTGGATACCAAGCAACGCTGAACATGGCTTATATTATGCCGTACTGCTGGAGAGTTACGTAATACTGATCGTGGTCCACTCAGACACAAAGCAGATAGAAGCATCGGCCGAGACCACAGTGGAAGCCCAGTGCGACATCTTTGATCGATTTGGACAGCCAAGGACACTTGTGTTTGACAACGGACCCAGATTAATAGTACTGTTTTCAAACAGTTTTTACAACGGTCATGTACATCACCCCACCACCACTTGTACACTTTGTATCACCCGCAGTTCATCGAGGCTTATGCCAAGCATGCGACTATGTGGATGACAAGGAAGTGCATTCATGAGGTTCAACCTCACAGTCTTGGAACCAGGCTTGCAAGCACTTCCCCACTGTTGTTGAAGTTCCACTGCTGCAGAACCTCAGCAAAAGATAGGAAGTACTCTTCTTAACTGTTATTTGGCTACCACATCAGATCCCAGATTGATTTTTGTCTATATGCATTTGGACTCGTCCCCGCACATGGGAGGCAACCATCCTTTTGGTGTGGGACAGACTGTGTGGGCGCGCAGTTTAGGCCTATGGTGGATTCCTGAAATTGTCTGCTCACTTGATGGTATACGAATGACAACAGTAGGCACTTCAAGAGGACAGCACCAACAGCAGGCGGATCAGCTCTGGACACAGCTTCCCCACAAGTGGACCGGCCTGCCTGTAGTAATTTTTTGACGGAGAGGCAACAATGTTGGAGGTTCGGTGGTTCAATGATCAGGCTGCTCCTTGGCAGCAGGAGACATCCAAAAAGGGCTGGTAGAGCGGCCAGGTGATGGGGTACCCTGATGGGAGACGAGTAGTGGCCGGGGTTCACAGTCAGCGCGAACCCTGCCGGCGACAAAGCAGAGGTGATTGACTTTTAGGTTTAGGTTTAATTAATTATAGAGCAGAACATCAGAACTGAAGAACAAGAATGGCAAAAGAGGCGCAAGCTCGGGCTCGAACTTGCACTCATAATAGTACAAATAGTGTCTGTGACGACGTAACAAACTAGTAAAAGCCAATTATTAGATTCTCCTTTCCTTATATTTTTTTTAAACAAAACCCCAAGAAAGACATTAAGGGGGTACAGAATCAAAACTTGGAATATCCCCGGAACACTTCGAAATGAGTGAAATATGATCCATGATATCCGTAAATGATAATCACACGCTTGTATTTTCAGCAGATGGCTATATTTTTTGTTCCAACCGACAGATTCTGGCGAGCGCTTCAAAATCAGCCATCGAGTCGGCACGACGCATCTCGGGATATTTGCCCGTGACGTCACGCTCGCAACGTCACGGGCCCATACGAGGCCAAGGGTATAGTAATTACGATCGTCGTCACTAGGTGGCGCCAGCTTTATCGTCAGCGCGTTACAATTCTGCCAAGTGGGAATGCCCGAGGTACGGTGTACTAGACCTGAGAGGTGCGCCAAGCGCCGCTCGCTCCCGCACGCCTCCATCGGACACGCCACACCGTGGCGTAGCTCCTGATGGGCCCGTGACGTGAGACATTCCAACAAAGCTCAGACCTCAACTACCAGGTGGTATTAGGAAATTGTTTTATTTGTTTTAAATTGCTTTTCTTGCATTTACAGACGAAAGACTGCTGTTTGTGAGCTGCTGTCATGAAGCAGACCATGTCTACACAAAGAAATAGGCGCTAAAATTTCGCTTCCGTACCCCATTAAAGCAGAACGAAAAACTACTGCTCTCCCATTCTTAATATTTTTTTAACATTAGCTATAGGGAGACTACAATAATAAAAATACCAGAACACGACACTTATCTTCCAATACACACAAGTAGTCAATGAGAAATGATATTGGAAAAACTTCATATCCGAGGAAAGTTAGTCATATTTGAGATAGTTGCAGTCAGAGGAAAATGTCGGCTTAACGGCTGCTGTTGAGGTCACAGGCATTTATGATAAAAACGTTTTCTTAGAAGAAAAACCGAAAGAGAAACAATTAATTTCACAGCACTGCGATTCACCGAAAGCACCCGTCTTGAACGGAGGAGATGCTAGCTCCTCCGCGTACGGGCAGCCGTCGATGAAGCTTCGTGTCGCGTGCTGGTGCACGCTGGTTCTTCGACATAGGGTTTCGAGCGAGGAGGCCAATGAAGACAGCGGCCGTCTTGTAAACACCAACTTCTTGGGAGGCCGGAGCTGGGTGGCCATCTTGCGCGCTGACTATATTCCATTCATCCCTAAGCTGAGACTGCGGTGAAAGCTACGTCCTCAATGGACCAGTCATACATCCCTCTTTCGCCACGTGATCACGCTCCCGCTCATACCCACACACCGAGGACTGGGTCAGGTGATGAAAGGGAGGCGGCTGATTGGTTCGGCGGGCACGTAATTCCCACTGCAGTCTCAGCTCAGAGCCGTGTATAGAGAGAGTTTGGTCAATGGGAGGCGCGGGCAGAGCCTGGGCGTGCACCAGAAGCAGAAAGTGGGCTTGACATTCTCTCTTGGCCAACCAGAAGCCTAAAAGAATCCCTAGCGGTAGTAGCGAGAAACTGTTTTAATCATAGGTATATGTTGGTATATGGTTTTAATAAGCACGTAAGTGTGAAGTGTAGTGACCCTTCATGGTTGAAAATAGGGTGCACGTGATGTTACGATCATGATCATGCAGAAAGATGTAAGAAACAAATGTGCCGCTCAACTCTGTTTTGCTCTGGGGAGAGTGTGACCGCTCGGACGGTAGATTCCCGGCCCTCGGCGCACGGATTATGTCGATCGTTCCGCCAGTCGCACTCTTCCACCATAATTTTGGATGACCGTGATTGAAACATCACGTGCACCACATTTTCAGTCACCGAGAGTTACTCCGACGCACTTATTAAGTTTGTTTCTCGCAACCACCGCCAGGGTATTATTTCCGGCTTCTGATTGGCCACATTCGAATTTGTGAAGACGCCCTGGAACACGCCCAGCCCGCTTTCGGCCAATGGCGCCTCCTCATTTGTCTCCTATACTTCCCAACGAATGGCCAAACTTTCTACATATATGGCTCTGTCTCAGCTTAGGGGTGAACGGAGTATAGGGCAGCATGTCTCAATGCAATGAAATTTCGTAAAGTCCAAAACCGGGTACAGCAGAGCGACCGGCCAAGGGGAAAAGATCAGAAGGTTTGAAAGGCCACGTCTTGCAGGGCAGACTGGTAAACTGAACGATCACGAGCGTTGGAACACTGTGAAGAACATCAGGGGCTTATTTACTGTCCTGAAAGAACTGAAGGAACACAAGTGTTGGAACACTGCAAAGAACCTCAGAAGCTTATATACTGCCCTAAAAAAACTGAACGAGCACGAGCGCAAGAACGTTGTGAAAAACCGCAGGGGCTCTTTTTGTGCCCAGAAAAGAGTTAAACAGTCGAAAACACGGGATGGGCCGACAGGCTCGGCCGACGCACCAAAATATAGCGGTAGCTGACGCGCCGAAATATAGTGGTAGCTGACGCACCAAAATGTAGTGATCCTCTGGTGGAGAGGCGACGATGGTGGTGGTTCGACGATCCGGCTGCTACTTGGCAGCAGGAGACATCCAGGAAGGGCCGGTAGAGCGGCAGCGCTATGGGGTGCCCTGACGGGTGACGAGGCAGAGGTGATTGACTTTTAGGTTTAGGTTTAATAAATCATAGAGCAGAACATCAAAACTGAAGAACGCAAACGGCGAAAGAGGCGCAAGTTCGGGCTCGCGCTGGCGCTTGTAAAAGCACAAATAGCGCCCGTGACGACGCAACAATCTAGTAAAAGCCAATTACTACGCTGCCACTGAATTTCAACCTGCTACTGAATTGGAAAGTTCGCGCACTACGTACGTACAGCCAGGAGATCACAACCACGACGGGTGCAGCTCAGAAATTCAACCAGTCCGAGATTGATGAAAACAGTACGGGCGACACAGTCACATACCTCTGAGCATGTTTACCCTGCCGATCCTCGGTCTCAGTGTTCAATGGTTCAACACGATCAGATATACAACTAATCATTTTTTTAAATATTCTTTGCAATAAAATACGGCAAAAAGATATCCTCACCTCAGTTCGGCAAACACCCACGTCGTTTGTTGTTGTTATGATGCCACAGCTAGTACACCATACCACGGTCCACAGCTGTCGAGACCAGTGTTGCTGCTCGCGCTGACAAAATGTTTATTCCACCAATTTACGCGAATTGCACAACAGATGTGATCTTGGCGGATCTTAAAGGATCACGAAAGCTAAGGAAGAATATAATTTATAGTCTTTCTGTAGTTATCTAAGTTACTAATATCATTTACGACTGCCTGCACGTGAATATCGGATTCGAAAGTGACCACACTCCCCGTCGTCACCTGCAGAAAGGTGGTCATTCCACAGCGGTTTGGGGTCGTCACTTTGCCCAAAGGCTAGTAACTCGCCTTTTGGGGTAGTCAAAGCCTCCAAAGCGCCATTTGACCACACAGGGCAGTCATTTTTTCTTAGAGTGCAGTATTCACGGTGAACCCCTGTATCGGGTATGTGCAAGGAAAAATCTGGGAGTTATGTTCGACCCTAGCCTGCGATTCTCTAGTCACGTAACTGGATTGTTAACTCGTCTCTGCGCGCGCTGGGTGATGCCTCTCGCTTAACGAAGGACTTCAAGCATCCTTCTGCGTTTCTCACGTTGTACCGCTCGTTGTGCATGGCCCCGTTAGAATATGCCTCAGTTGTGTGGAACGGAATCTCTAAAACTAACTCATGGGAAATCGAACGAGTTCAGAAGAAGTTTATTTCCATCTTTAAACATCGCTACCTTATAAAAGATGTTCATTGTTCAACTTATGACGCAACGTTAGAGCGTGTTGACTTGCTGAGCCTGCACTGGCGTCGGCAGAAGGCGGAACTATTGGTTTTGTTTAAAACGTTGCATGATTTGACTAATTCAACAAGCCACTTGTCTGAAGTGTGCCTTAGGGTTCTACGAGTCCCTACTCGGAATCAATCATCATTTTATATTTCCAAAAATGTATGGTCTTTTGAGCGCAATTATTAGAACTGACTGAGTGTTATAACAGGTACTCTGAGAAACTGGATATTTTTAACTCGTGCTTCAGGGCATTTGGTATTTCTATTGAAGACCTGTTCGGCGGGCGAATAATGATTGTGGTTCACTTTAAGATTAATTTCGGAAAGCACAGACATTGTTGGGTCTGTGCTTGTGCTACTGCTTCGTATATTATTCGCATTGAAGTGCCTCTCAAACTTGTTTTTATGTTACTGCAACTTCTCATCATTGTACACAAGACCTAGGAATTGTATGCTGGTGTCATTCAGCTCAGTGTATGTCGTGTATTAATGCGAATAGCATTCTTTGGATACTTCACGCACTTTTCGTCTATGTATCTATCTATCTATCTGGCTATCTAACCTCTTACGCCGCGGGTCGATAAATAAATAAAAAAGACCGGCGCCGGCTGGGATTCGAACCGTTGACCCTTTGATCAGCAGGCAGACGCGCTAACCACAGAGCTATGAAGGCATTTTTTTTCTTTATTGCATGGAAGTGGGTACGGTGAGCATACAGTATACTTTTTCAGGTTAATCTCTTATAACATCGTTGTTTTTACATCAAAAATCTTTTATATGTTGGAGAGTATTAAATAAAGGTACCCATTCAGGTACAACAGTCTGGGCTTCATAAACACTTTTGATGCGGGTAACAAGTTCAATGAAATGAAGTCTTACAGTCTTAGGGTGTAAGTTCTCGTTTCTAATGTCCATACGGGACTTCCACATGCTGTATAATGAGAGCAGCATTACAAGGTCATAAGGGAAGGCGTCTCTTGAGGACACAGGTAGAAAACGAATGGTAAACAAAGTAATATCGATATCTTTTTTTAAAGTGCGTTGCAGGACATCCCAGAAAAAGACAGCATCCCAACAGTGGATGAAAACGTGCTCAACTGTTTCTGGCGATTTACATAGCGTACAATTTTCTGACCATGGAACAAATAAACCTTTTTCTCTGAGCCATGATTTTGTAGGTAATACTAAACAATGTAGTTTAAAAAAGAAAGTTTTAGCTGCGGGTGGGATGCACATCTTTTTAACTCGGCATAGGACATCGCAACTGGATCCACCGTCAGCCACCGTTCGGTAAATTGGTAGAGGAAATAGGACACTTAAAAGATCTCTTACCAACTTTTTCCGCGTTACACTCGTTAGGTAGTCTCTAGTAAATCTAACCGATAAGAACTGAAATGCATCGACCACCTCTTTTAAATATCCCACCAGTACAGTTTCTTGGTATCCACCCGAAGATACAATATAGTCAGTAAGAGAGCTTGCCAATCTATTCTGTACTATTTCTCGAAGAAAGGGATGCTCTTGGTCTCTTAGAAAAAGGAAGCGGGAAACCAATTGGCGAACAAACATATGTGGAAGTCCGAGCCCTCCGTCAGGTACACGGCGAAACAAGTTATCTCGACGCATTGGTTCCCAAACAGATTTCCATACAAAAACGGCGAATACCCTATGCAGCCTTTGTATATTTGTCCGGGCACAATGCAGTACCTGTAGAACGTACCACAGCTTAGCCGCCAAAAATACGTTACAGACTGTGGAACGGGCAAAAATTGACAAATTCCTGTGGGACCAGCCTTTGGTTCGCTTTTCCAAATCGTTCGCCACTCCAGACCAGTAGGTCCTGCTGTTCCGGAAGTGCCTTAAGGGCACTCCGAGATAGTCGCAAGGAATACAACTCCACTGTATGTCTTCGTATTGTTCGGGCGTCGTGGCCCACGCTCCGTGCCAGAATCCTCTGCACTTCTCTAAATTCACTGAAGCCCCAGTGACCTCACAAAAGTTACGTGTGAGTTCAACAGCCTTGGTCACACTTTTTTTGTCTTTGCAAAAGTAGGCAATATCGTCTGCATAAGCCAGGACCTTAATTTCGGTTTTGCATAGAGTGAAACCGCGGACGTCTTTACTTCTAATTATACTTTGGCATAAGGGTTCCAAGTACAAAGTAAACAGTAAAGGAGAAAGGGGGCAGCCCTGCCGAACTGAAGAACGCACTGGGATACTCTCTGTGACACTGTTATTTATGATTAAACTTGTGGAACAGTTGCGGTAAGACATTTGAACACCCTGAAAAACAATATCTCCAATACCAACGTGCGACAAAATCATGAACAGAACGGTGTGACAAACACGGTCAAATGCTTTCGCTAGATCAACTTGGAGCATCGCAATTTGGTCGTTATTACTCGTGACGCACTCTAGTACACTTCTCGCAATATGAACATTGGTCTGTATAGCCCTCCCACGAATCCCACAAGTCTGGTGATCACCGACTAATTCACAAATGACATGTTGTAATCTATTAGTCAAAACTTTTGCGAAGACCTTATAATCTACATTGCATAACGTGATGGGCCGATAACCACTCACGTGCAAAAGTTTGGTTTTGTCGTCAGTCTTTGGTATGAGAATAGTATGAGTGTGCAAAAAAGAGGGGGTAACGTGTTTGCCTTGTAAGCCTCTTGAAAGATATCTAACAAAATGGGAGCTAAAGCATTTTTACGCAGTTTATAAAATTCCCCTGTGATACCATCCGGACCAGGAGTTTTTCCTTTCGGAAGGTCATCAATGGCTTTTTCTATTTCTTGTAAGCTGATGGGTTCCTCAAGCCCCTTTCTGCACTCCTCATCTAATTGCGGCAGTAAAGCTATCAGTTCCTTAAGATAGTCGTTATTTACCGATGAAGCACTTTTCCCAAACATCTTCCGGTAATGCTCAACAAAGACGTGGGCTATGGTTTCCTTATCTGTGATTATCAAGTTGTTATCTTCTATTTCCGTAATTTCTTTAGTTATGGCGTACCTCTTCTCCTCCTCCATTGCTCTCTTTGTAGGCTGTTCTCCCATAAGATACTTTTCTGTGCGCGTGCGCACAACAGCTCCTTGGTAACGTTCCTGGTACAATGTATCTAATTCGGCTTTCATGCGAGTTATGTCTTCAAAACCCTGTCCGGGGTTTGTACATTCAAGTTCGACCAAGACGCGCAAATTACGTAACAGGGCTTTTTCTGTTTCTGATTTCTGAAATTTCAAAATACTGCTCCTCTCAATTGCTAACTGTTTTAAGTCTTGCTTATATAGCTCCCATTTAACAAAAATGTGCTCAGACATTTCTCCTACTTGTTTTAAAAGTTCTTTAGAAGTGGCCAAAAAAATTTCGTCTTTTAGTAGTTGGCAGTTCAGTTTCCATAGCTTCCAGTTAATTGTCTTTTTTCTTATCTTCTTCCCTACTGTTAACGAGACCACACAGTGATCAGTAAAAAATACTGGATCCACCGTATAACTCCCTAGACAGTTGATAAGGTCTACGGAACAATAAATTCTATCTAGGCGTGCGTGAGAGGAGTTCTGAAAATGCGTAAACTGCAGTTGCTTTCCTCCTTGTTGAAATGAGGCTGCGTCAAAGATATTGCTCTCGTCAACCACATTCAGCAGTATTTGTGCGCTTTTGTCAATACGTGGTTTAGTAGGCGTCCTGTCTGCTTTCTCACAAACACAGTTGAAATCTCCTAGAAGAACTACCAATTTGTTACAAATTAAATAGGGCCGTAGATTTTGAAAGAACGCTACTCTTTGATTAACGTCATTTGGTGCGTAAACACATATTACACGCCAATACACGTCAGTAACTCGAAAGTCACACATAATGAAGCGCCCGCAAAGATCTGTTGTGACCATTAATTCAGATAACTGGAAAGACTTCTTAATAAACAGCATGCAACCGCCAGAGAAACCAACAGCATGGCTAACACATATTTCATATTGACGGAGGAAAATTTTTAGGGCATGTTCTACTTGTTCCTCTGTTGACAATTTTGTTTCTTGCAGTGCCACGAAGTCAAAATCCTTATCGTCAAGGAGGCGCTTTAAATGATATTGCTTTTTGCGGGAATTGAAGCCTCTAATATTCAAGGTCATAAAACGAATGCCCTCGTGAGAAGGAGAAGGGGAGGAGGTAGGGGAGGTATGCGGGTGACGGGGGTGGGGGTGGGGAGGAGGGGTTACATTACCATCTAGCGCGCAAGTGATGTTTTCCGCTTACTCGCGGTGGTGCCTGGCGGTACCTCATTTTTTCGTTTTGTCTCATTAGCGTCTTTTGATGTGCTGTGGGTCGTGTCCATGGTGGCTTCAGGGTCGTCTTTGTTGTCGTAATCCGTAGGCTTGTCTGCGGGGTCCGCCGACTGTCTCGACGCTTCCGATGGTTGCGGGGTTCTCTCGTCCTTACACTCCTGGGTAGATGCAGCTTCGCCTTCCGTCGCTGCGCTGATTTGAGGCGGCTCGATGTTCTCGGCCGACGCCTGGCACTCGTCGGGACTTGGGGACGTGTGTTCTGCAGAGACCTCTTGGGTGGGAAGGATGTCTCCACTGGCAGCCACAACCTCCGAGATGTCCATTAACAGCTCGGAGTTGGAATCTGCTTCAGCGCCGGGGCCTCGAAGTATACTTGCGTAGCTGGAATAGCACTCGTCGCTTTGGTGTCCGTATCTGTTGCATCGGGCACATTTCGGAGTACGGCATTGTCGTCGAATGTGGCCGACTCTCTTGCATCACAGACACAAGGGCGGCCGTCCGGACATGACTACGAGGGTCTGCGATCCGGCGACTTTTAGCAGATGAGGAATGCTTTCTGATGTCGCGGTGTCGTGAAGAGTCATGCAGACCTCTCTATTCATTGTCTCCATGTTTTCCATCCCGGGAACGCGCCACTTCTCTCTCGCGACACTCCGCACCGTTCCAAAAGGCGCCAAGGCTTCAGCGACCTTTTCTCTTCTAAGTGCAATGGTAGCCAGAGCAGCTTGATCTTGACATCTTTCGAATTGGGATCAATAATGAGGCACTTTTTTCCTTTTACCTTGAGCTCTTTCACCGCTTTTAGCTTTTCCGCAGCTGCAGGATTTGCCATCGTTGCCATCCAGAAGTGGCTCATTTGAAACTGCCCGAGGGACAGCACCTCACTCAGATCAATCACATCTTTCAGACCGTCGCGAAAGTCCATCGCACGGTACGGACGACCAGTGAGGTCAGCATGAAGAAAGACGGAGTTAAGGCACAAAGCCGCCGGCGGAAATCGTGGAAGCAGGATTCGGTACTCATCATGGCTTACCGCCTGAGTCTGGATATTTCCTGGGCCTACGGGTGTCGTCACAGTGTTCTCCGGGTGCATCATTCGAAGATCGTTATTCACATTTAAACCTGAAGTACTGGGGTTTCCTCGGCTTGAAGCCGATTGATGATTTTCCTTGGAGATCATGAAAGCCCGACCGTTCGAAACGGCGTCTTCTTCTTTCTCCAGAGCTATGAAGGCAGTCATTCAACGCACTCTAAACGGTTGTTTATATCTTTACCATAGGACGCGCTTTACAGTGCTGTCACAGCTACCGGTGCGCGCGCGTTCCATGCACGAGGGCTCACTCCGCTCTCGTGAGGCTGAGCACGGCCGCTAGCTCACCCTCTCCCGCGCTCGGGAGAGGGTGATGTAGCGGCCGTGCTCAGCCTCACGAGAGCGGAATGAGCCCTCGTGCATGGAACGCGCGCGCACCGGTAGCTGTGACAGCGCTGTAAAGCGCGTCCTATGGTAAAGATATAAACAACCGTTTAGAGTACCGTTGGTTGAGACTAGCTGAGACGCCAGAAAGTCTGGTCGGTACAATTTTGAGTGTTTGTGCGTATGGCGCGTGCTTTGCTCGCCTTCCTAAGTGACACAAACGCACGTGCTGGGCTGCGGAGATCGTGCGCAGGGCTGTGAAAGTGTCAACAAATTTAGAATCGCCTCAAGAGTGGGCTGGCGTATCTAGAGTGTGCCGGCCACCTGACGAACGCGCATAACTCCGCACCGTTTGATGCTATTCGCATTAACGTAGATAATCATTCCCAAAGGATGGGTTCTGCTGATTTTTTTATTATATGAAGTTACTGTATAGTGCACTGCTTTTCTGTATTTGTGTTTTATGTATTAATTTCCATCCAGTGTGCCGGTACCAAGAACGCAAGGTTGTTGCTAGGTACTATAATCAACATCGATTGATTGATTAATTAATAATATTAATCATATTATTCTTATTATAATATTATCATGACTATGATTGCTAATATATTTTTTTTTTTGCGAGCGCTTGATGATGTACTTTTTAAATTCTAACAGATTTGTGTTCTTAAGTAAGTTTTTGGTTTAATCCTCGTCGACCTTTTACAAACAAAACGACGATTCCTTGACACTTGGTTTCCGAATAAAGAGAAAGACAGTAAATTGTCTTCGTTTGTGTTGTTTATAAAGGGAGGGCGCCACGAGGGCGTACGACACGAAAGCGCGTGTCATTAGAGCGCGCGTCACGAGAGCGCTGAGCAACAAGTGCAGTCACTATAAGGTGCCTTTCCCCGTGGCAGAACGTTCAACTATCCAAACCCTTTTGTAGTAACTGGGGTTCTTATACATTAAATGAATTGGTACGCGATAGCTAGCACCACGCAATACGTGACTGCAGCTTCATATTTCGACATTAATCATAGTACTGAACGCACGATTGATTTCTAGCGCGTTTCAGATTCGACGTTTTCCCGACGTTTGCTACAATTGAACATGACAATGACAAAAAACCTGCGTGTATGTTTAATCCCGGAAAAAAGCTCATCACCAAACCGATTTTTTTCTCACCCATATTGATATGTGGACCGAATTTTTGTTTTTTGGGGGCAAAAATGACAAGTAGCATTTTCTCAAGAGCGAAAATTGTGACCAATTTGAAAAGGTACAATCTATGAGCGGCAGCGATGACAGCTCCGCAGTAATGTATTGAGTTAAGGCCGGTTCAGACACTTGCGTTTGAGTGCGTTTGACTGCGTTGCGGCGAGAACCAAAAGCGAGTCACCGGCACATCTGTGCTTCGGATGAAGCGTGGAATCCAATTCAAGGAATCTTCTTGGCACGCGATATAAGCAGCAGGAATGTCCTGGTTTCTCGCTGCCGCAACGCAGTCAAACGCAGTCAAACGCAACTGTCTGAACCGGGCTTAAGGATAGATAACCTGAACCAAAAAAAGTCTCTTGAATGGTGCGACTGCAGACCGCTGTGTGCGTAAAGACCCCAATACCGATCATTCTCAAGGCGCACACATGCGCTCTCGTAACGCGCGCTCTAAGGACACGCTTTCTCTTGTCGCGGCGCTTTCCTGTCGTGGCGCTCTCCTATCACGTGCTCTCCCGACGGCGCTCTAGTGTCGCGCGCTCTCGTCTTATACAGGCGTTGAGATACTAGATAGAAATATGGAAAACGTATCTAATACGGTTTATTATTCCTATACAAAAATGTGCTGAATATGACTAAAGTTTGTATTAAATTACTTGTTCTTTTCCAATTGAGCTTTGGCATTTTTTGTGGGCTAAAAGTGCTTGTTTAAGACATGACAAAACATTTTTTTAGCGAAATACATTCGTAAAACGATCTGAATGCCAGCCACACTATACTACTCCTAGGTTCACAGATCTGCCCCCCACTGTCGCCTAACATCAAGCCAGAATCTGATGACATTTAAAGACTTTCACATGTTTGTGCAGCAAACTGCGGGGCAAAGATTAACGTTAATATCACAGAAAAACCAGACATATTTAATTCTGCGTTTTCTTTTCTCCGGTGCAAGATGCATTTCAATGGAGGGCGTGTTTTTATCACGAAGTCATAACAGCTAGCACGAAGAAGAGGGGGCAGGGGGGGGGGGTTACGCGCATCAAAAATAATATTGAAATTTTTAATTGATCACAACATTGTGTCAGTGAAAAATTGTTTAGACATATTTTGAGGTATATTAGGTAATATAGATCACTCGGACCTATATTTGATGAATGATTTGTCTAGTATGCAGTGTCCTTTAAGACAGCTCATTGCACCTGCGTCTAGTGCTTTTCAATAAAATTGTGCCCATTTTCCTTCGTTCTTCGCACTAGAATGATCGCCCCGATTTCTACAAATGATGTCAGTCGGAAAAAGGACCCGGAAGAGTTTTGATGGCGCATAATACAGAATAATATTTTGATGTCACATGATAAATTATGTATGAGAAAACATTTTGTTTAAGTCACTGTTTCTTCGCGTCCTAGTTTAGTCGATGCAGCGTAGACTAATATGGGCCGCTTATTACATCATCGTTAGTGGATCCTCGACCCGGTATAAGTGGAAAACAAATTGAAGCGTGACGAGTATACGCGGCAAATCGACAGACACACGTTTCTTGATGTTGCCGCGAGCTAGGATAATGTTTTCTGCGAGACGCTCTAATACCCCATTCACACAATCGCAAATGTACTAAAAAAAGGGGGGTAGTATTTCACCCATTGTCTCATAAAATACACCCCAAAGGTCAGTTCGGCTTACAGCGCGCTGACGTCGAACTGACACAGGGGGTTGATAATGGTGCAATACAACTTATTAAACAGCTAACGGGCGTATCAAAGAATAAAAAAACCCAGTAAGGTTTTGCAGTACAGCCAAAAAAAAATTTTGTTTTTAGGTAACACGCACATTAGCTATTTTGTTTAGTTACACCACTCGGCTATCAAGCCGTTCGTGAAAGTTGGTACCGCCGGTTTGACGTCTGTGCGCTCTACGTCGAACTGAACTGTTTAAAGGCGGAACCGCATATTTGCGACGTATTTACGGGCGTTTCGGCGGACGTAATCCCGACGTATAGCGGGCGTCGGAACGAGCGCTTCCTCGACGCCTCGAGGTCGGCGTAAATACGAGCGTATTCGGCGATACGGCCGAGGCAGATCTCGGCGCATCGGCGTATTTCGGCGTGGCGTATCCGGAAGCGTATCGCGCGGTGGCGGCCAATCAGCTCTCGAGTTGACATGTGGAATTTCGCTCGAGGATCGGCTTGCCTATAGCTATGCGGCCGGCTGGCTGGCTTCACTCAGCCACCGAAATGGGCACTCGGTTGGCGCGTTCGACGGTTTGTTGGCGAACAGTACGAAATCGCTGTATCTCTTGGGAACGAGCGATGAACGACTGAGACAGAAGAAAATACCGTCTATGTTGCGGGCGATTTGAAACAATATAAAAGGAAGGGTTTTGAGCAGAGATAGCGGCCGTCCTCCTGCCGGGACTTGTTGGCAACTTGACGATTGCAAGGAACATTTATGAAACAGGCGTTAGCAAATTGGGCTTTCGTGGTTGATTTACATTTAGTTATTTCTCTCCCTTTGCGGTACGAAATAGTATGGCAGCCTATCTGCATTTTGCTTCCTTTCATGAAAGGCGCGAGTCGGGCTGCACTGCACCCAACGAGGTAGAGGGGCTTAGAGTGATAAACCGGGGTTCCGGTCTGCACTCGAAAGTGACCCCCATAAGGCCGCTGCCATTGTACGCAAATTTGACCCCTCGTCACGTCACCAAACCAAATACGTGACGTCACAGGAAAGATGGCAGCGCCCATGCAGCGGCTGGCCCCAGCTGGGCCGGAGCATTGGCCGAAGCTTGTCGGATGCTTTGTTCGTTGTCGTTCGTCTCGGCGAGTTGACTTCAGACACGGAAGCCGTCATATGAGGCCGGTCGAAAACGACTTCAGAGTTCAGCGTGGCGTCTGACGTAGGTATAACGTGAAAATATGGAGGAACGGTGTGCATTTCGCTGGCGACCGACGGGGATATTGCCACGAAAGAGACAATCGGCCCTACGTTGCTCGGACCTCGGATTTCTTCGGATACCGCTAGGATAAATTTTAAGGCGACGTTTCTGTGCTCTCGTTGACCATCGGAATCTTCGAGGTCTGCAGCGAAGCGTGTGCAATATATTTGGATACACAGTTTAGTGACGGAAATTGCGTGAGTCGTGCTTGGCAGTGTGCAATCGTGGTGCCGCTTCGTTCAAATGACTGAAGGCTCACTTTGGTTGTGGGGTGCACCGGAGAGCTACCTTGAAGCTTGTAGTTCCCGTGCCGTGCTAAATGATACTGTGCTGCTTCCCAAATTGTTCCGGCGTAGACGTGCACTTTCACGGAGCACAGGTGCGCGGCGCACCGAAGAGCTGCCTTCAAGCTGGTAGTTCCTGTGCCGTGGTTTAGGTGGTGCTGTGCTGCTTCCTAAATTGTTCTGGCGTAGACGTGCACTTTCACGGAGCACAGGTGTTGCAGTTGGTATTGATTCCGCTTGTCTGTCGCACGTTTCGTCGATACAAAAGTTTTATCAACACTCGTTACGCGAATTGCAAGCTGTATGGACATTTCGATCGCGCGTGTAACCTACCCAGTCCATCCATTCACGCCGCTTTGCGACGACAGTCTGCAGCGGCTCATTACCAGAAAAGTGGTCCCACACCCATTTCAGTTCAGCTCGTCCACAGCAGTCGCCAAACCCCGAAGGAGACGATTTATTCGGACAGAATGCCACTAAAGCAGTACGTGCAGTTTCTTTAGTGGTCAGGATAGACTCTTTTCTGTCTGTTTTGTTATATTGTCACGGATGCTTGCTCCAGTCCTATTTTCTATCAATATTTACTATTCTAGAAAGTTCCAGGCCATGCTCAGCTGTCATCGTATGTTCTGGTGGAGGTGCTGCGCACTTTACCCATAGCCCTTCACTCTGTGTCGACCCTCGCGGCTCCTCAGCCGAGTTGCCCGATAACAAGACACGGGTGGCGGATTATCCCGCGTCTTAAACCCCCGGCAAGCCGGGAACCAAGTCCTATCCCGAGCCCGGCAGAAAAACCGCAAGACGAGCGAGTACCACAAGGATGAACCTCGAAAATGCACCACGAAGAACCTGAAATCCGAGCCAGTCGCTGCTATACCAGCAAGAACCACCGGAATTCGGTCTTTTGTCAGAAAAACCGAAGCTGACTAAGCCAACAATGACAAACCTGTAGCAGCAAACCGCGTCCGCTCCCACCATCGTTTGCATGCCCGTCGCACCTCGCACTCTGATGCCCTTTCACGCAAGGTGTATGAAGACGTCGAGAACTGGATTGAAATTTATGACCGTGTCGCCCGCCACAGTGGGTAGACGGACAACCAGCTCCTGCAGAACCTATACTTCTCATGGAAGAAACTGCCAGGCACTGGTTTGAGAACCACGAATCCTCCTTAACGTCGTGAAAAATATGCAAGATCGAGCTGAAGTGCACGTTCATCAGCCAACATTAACGAGAGAGAGCCGAATTCCTGATTCTGTCCAGGACACGGCCCGAACGAGAGCATCACCGCCTTTGTGGAGGATGTTTTGCGCCTGATCGAGCACCCACGCCAACCCTGATGCTGCTAGAAGACAAGACAGCTAAGAATCCCATGTCCCTCATGCGAGGGACAACACCTTCGGCAGCTTTGTCCGCAACTCCACGACAACAGTTCATATCACCGAGGCTTCCAACATTGAATGTACACTGCAGGCTCGAGCCTGTCAATATCAACAACTCCCCAGCGTCTTGATACTCGAGTCGTCCAGCTGCAACTTCGACGCCAGCCTCCCAGGCATCCGCGACATCATCCATAACGTTTTCCGGGAGGAGATCAGGAAGCTACTTCCTGCCATCAGTTGCCCGGCTTTTATTTTGATTGCCGAGATTGTTTCGGAACAAGTTGGACAGGCAATTCAACTGGAGACTTGTTCGAGCGAAGCGGCATCTGACGAACCCACGGCGACTTCTGCCACAAAGTCACGACGACCGCAACCGGCTACCCATTACTATTCAATGCCAATTCAATGAGACACCCCAACGCCGAAGCATTCATACATGCCCGAGCTTGCTGCATTGATGCAGAAAACTACCAGGAAAATTTGCGGATTAGAAGCCCGCCCTGCAGCTTCAGTGCATCAGATGCCAGTGGCCGCACATCACGTATGATTACAAGACGGCATCAATCGGTCAAAGTTGCCACTTGAGCAAACTGAACACCTACGTGCCAGGGGCGTCATCCGAGAACAAAGACCACAGGTACAACGACTGAAGACCTGACACAAGACTGTTGCAGAAATAACTCGTTATGGAACCATTTGCAAAGAACCAATAATTATGTAATCAAGTGGAAATAAACATATTTGATACACTAACCAAACAAACATATTTCCGCTCGCCTTTACGCCTTCACAGTCTATACACAAAGAATTGTGTTTACCGTGCGTGCTGGACCTTTTGAGGACACTCGCATCTCTGACCCCTCAATATTAATTAATGGGACATACCAGACTGGCAGACTTGTTGCATTGGGCTGCACTCGTTCCACGTCTCCTGAACATGTGGCACATCCGAAAACCAACTCCAGTGATGTGAAAATGTTATTTATTAATTTATTCCCTCCAGAGGCCTTCGTAGGCATTCCAGAGAGGATACTTAAAACTACACACATGATAACATTAAAGCACACTGCTGTAACTTGTTAATTGCAAAAACAAACACACCTCTGAGCATCTAGTTTAATAGTATGTGTTGATGCATTGCTTTATAGCAGGACACTTCCTATACGTATGACAAAATAGGCCCTTTGCAAAACCCCATCAAGCAACACGACTGTCGGCATTTTTTTTCGGCGTAAAGCACACGAATGGGCCCCAGTTCACGTCGAACGCTAACGCAGCATTCGAGTCCAATTGGCGCTCAGCCGAGTTCACAGTGATGGCGGACATAACACTCTTGTTGAACAAATGCCCAAAGTATGAAGGCCTTGGGCAATTAGAGTAGTAGCTACTGTAATTCGTTCCATCACAATTTGGGAAAGGGCAAAGGCTACAGTCTCGGTGAGTCAATATGCACGTTGGAGAGAGGCACATGACAGCATATCATTAGAGTGCTCGTCTGCACAAATTTGTCACACACCTTCACTCCGTCTCTGATTGGCTCGAGGGGGCTGTGGCGGTCGCCCTTTTCCAAGTTACGGTGACACGAGGTGTAGGCAGCCCACACTTTCTGATAAAGTCTATTGAAGAGACCGAACGGAATGGTAGTCAACATTTTTCAACAAGACTGCTCTTCGGGCAAGGGATGAACACAAATATGAATAATCATGTCCAGGTAGTTAGAACAAGTAAATAATTGACCGACTAATACAATGCACTCTTGATGAAAAAAAGTATTGCTGCAATAAATCCTACGAAAGAAAAAAATGTGCAGTTAATCTATGCGTACACCAAAATGGTTGTTCTTATAGCAAGTCGAATAGCTTTGAAGCAGGTGCCTGCAACGATTCATATTCATCCCCACACTCAATAAAACGTCATCCTCGCAGCTGAAAATAAGTGTGCACTTCGCACTCACAAAAAAGGAAGAAAAGCGATCGAATGTAGAGTCGTCGATTAGCACAAAAGGTTTTAAGATCGCAGGAGCTTCCACGCCAAAATTTTCTATGGTTATTCTGTGACGCAGGGCTGAAACAACTTCCCCTAGGCCCTAACGCGACGTATACCTGTCGCTTCGATTCTCAGACGTTCAAACGAAGCTAGAAAAATGCGAATATTTTATGCTAGAAGTTATATCGTAAAATTGTTGATATGTACAAAACGTAAAGATCGCAGGAGCTTCCTCGCTGAAAGTTGGCTGTGATTATGCAGTTACCTAGGGCTGAAACAACTTCCCCTAGGCCCTAACGCGACGCATACATTTCGCGTCGATTCTCAGACATTCCAACGTTCAAGCAAAGCATAAATGAATGCGAAAATATCATGCTGAAAGCACTTGAAGTTCTATCGATCCTCGAACACATCCGGGAATCCGAGCACCGGTACGGCGATACGGCTGATGCTGTCTCACAGGCGCTAATATCCAGATGATCAAGAGCGATCTTGCGCAAAAAGGGTATAAAGTCTCATTCCTTCATGTTTTCACATTATACCTGCGTCAGCGAGCACGAAAAAGCCCGAAGTCGTCGGAAAGCAGCTGCACATCACGGCTACCGCGCACCGAACAAACTCGCCTCCGCCAGCTCTGGGCGCTGCCATCTTACCGATGACGTCACTACTCTTGTCAGGTGACGTGACGAGGGGTCACTTTTGCGTACAACATGGCGGCAACCGGGGGGTGCCACTTCCGAACTTCCGGTTTATCACTCTAAGCCCCTCTACCTCGTTGACTGCACCAAACGTCGAGGCGACGCCGACGAAAAGCGCCGTGTGTGGATTGGCAACCTTCGCCTCTTCCATTCTGTAAAAAACGCCCGCTAATTGCCCTGATTACGCCTGCTGAAACGCGCGTAAATTTGTCGAGAATACGCCCTATGTGGGTCGGCCTTTAGGGTGTATTATATGGGATAAGGGGTGTAATACTACACCCCTTCTTTTTGAGAGTGCGTCATTGCACTTTGTCACAGTCGCCCCCGCCTGGAGGTTCGAGGCGCGATTCCCCCTTGACGGTTCGCTCGCCGGCCCTCTACACCAACGACTGAGAACAATATTTATTTTTGTGGAGGCCGGTCAGCCCGCGCGGTTGGCGCGTGTGCCCAAGTCGGGGAAGAACGGAATGAGCTCAGGCGGACAGATATAGATTGAACTTTGAACAATATATTTACTTAAAAACAAAATATAAATATAAATTCCAAGGTTTGGCACAAGGCAAACAATACACAACAAAAAGAAAACCACAAAGGGCTTTGAAGGTCGACTGAATGATGAGACAAATAAGGCCTTAAAGGGCCCCTGAAAAGAAAAAAGTTATTTTAAAAAATCTGGTTGGGAGACGCGCGTAAAAAAAAATTACGCAAAGAAAAAATTGGAGCAATATTGGCAGCGAGAGATTTATTTGAAATTCTGAGCGCAAAGATCATGACGTCACTGGTCATTCCGGAATGACCATCTCTGTCGTGCAGGCAAAGTCTATCGACCTCTCCTCCAAGCGCCCGAAATGCCGTCAGAGAAAACAAGTGGAAGGAGGTGACCACCGACTAAACCGCGTGTCGCGCTGTCTATATTGCTCCCCCCAAATAAACAATTGTTTTTCGCGTAAAATTGATTTTTTACACGTGTCCCAACCAGACTGTTAAAAAAAACTTTCTTTTTCTCTTTTCAGGGGCACTTTAAGAAAGGACCGTGAATGCACCGCGATTGGTTCAGCCGGTGATTGTAAAACCAAGAAACGTAACACCGTGGCAATAGACTTCTGGCGCTGCCTCATTGGCTACCTCGGATCGTAGCATAAGGCAGTTTTCGGACTTCGTGTGAAGCGGAGTATGCAGTGATGACGTTAAAGGACGGAACGCTAAGTGCTTGTCATTTCATCGTCTAGGCTCGATGAAAGTGCAACGTGAAATACACTAATGAGGGTAGTTTATATTATTACTTTCTTACCGTAAAGTTTTAGCAGCTCATTTAATTCGGCACTATATGGTGATTGCCGCGTTCCATGTCCCCCCCCCCCCCCCCAGAACGAAACGTGTACGGAACACTTGATGGGTACCGCTAACGCTCCATAGCTCGGCGTTCTGACGCCATCACAGCCCCGGCAAAAATACAGAGTGCATGTGAAAACATAATAAAATGCCAAAGATGTGTGGAAATGCAATTAGAGTGCGGTCTTATGACGTAAATCTTGAAATAATAATGACGTTCTCAAGTATATTTGTTGTAACTTCCATATAGACAGTTGACACACCCGCAAGATTACCAAGGTCAGTATGGGAGGGCCCATGCACAGCTGCCGCAAAGCATCTATTCAATTCGAATACCCGAAATGTTTATTTGTTGTTAGTGCAATACTGTTTTACACGATTGTCTTTATCCGTCCATTCGGAACCCTTCAGTGCTCGGCGTTCTGACGTCACCGCGATCCTTGCTGAAGAAGCAGACGAAATTGCGCTCCGCATAGCAAGAAACCGTTCACCATTCAAATAAACATTACTTTGAGTTAAATAATTTCGGCTTTCTACATAAAACAAAACAAAATGAGGAATTTGACGCATATTTTCCAGCATAATCCGCTCATGTAAGAATATAATATCGCGCCAACGTATTGTTAGAAAGAAAAGTAATGTAGTGTATTTCTTGTCGTATGTTTTGCAATGTCTTGTAGGGTGATTCCACGAGAGATCGAACCTGCGTGTCCACTCAACATTTTTATTTTTTCTGTTTCTTTTTTTATATGTGATGTACACACAAATGAATCACAGAAAACTGAACTTTTTGTCTCGAAAACGCGTTTTCACTACGAGAAAAAAGTTTAAAGATTGCCCGACGGCCCCGCTTCTACCGCGGACCGCATTAGTTGCCGCCTTTGCGTTCCAGTGGAAGGCAGGCAAAGAGTAGTACGCCAAAAGTGTTTCCTGTTTCATGTAACACACTAAAGTTTAAGTCAACTGCATGCAATAATTATGTGCTTTATAAATTTAGAAAATATATAAAAATTCATAACTTTGGGCAAGGTGCAACAAATACACTAATTTTAAGGCCTTCTACCTCAATATCTATGGCATTAACGACTTTGAAATCTACACATAATATATGCAAGGGCATCTAAATTATTCGTGCTAAAATTGAACTTGCGATAAAGATATCAACATAAAAACTATATTGAAAAAACACATTTTCAAAATAATACCCATATTGAAAAAAACAAAATAAAAAACGGTCTTAAATTCAAAAACGCTCTGGGGTACAACTCTCCTTAGGCCAAGCAAAAAGAATGTATAAAAACATGTTGCACTATTTGCTTGGTACGACAGTTCTAAGTGGTCAAAATGGCAGTTGCCAAGCGTCTTGACTCCACCGTTTTTCGCTTCACCCCGCTGCTGGTATCTTTCTTTCTTTTTTTTTTTTGGAAAAAGCAACTTTTTTTTTGTTGCCACAAATAAGAAATTTATGTGTTGTAGCTTGCTGTAATAAAAATATCTTTCCAGATTTCCTATCTTTCTTTTCTTGCGGTTGTTTACGGGCACTTATGAAAGTTTACGGTCCTTGATCGCGCTTGAACTTCGCATGTCACCTTTATTAAAACTGTAGAGAATAAAAGAAAGACGCCTCGAGTACAAAGGAACGGGGCGCTTATGTTACGGCGGAGCCAAGGAGGAGGTTTACATTTGCCACGCGGTATATGTGGTTCGCAGTAGCTGTAAAGAGCTGGTATTATATTTGAGCTCACGTTTACCGCGAGATGTTACGGCGGAGCTTTGGCTCCGCCATAACATAAGCGCCCTGTACCCTTGTATCCGAGGCGTCGTGCCTTTGTTCTATACAGTTCTAATAAATGAGACTCGAGCAGTCTTCAGCCTAACTCCGGCACAAACAGTAGTCCATGCGCTTCTTTCCTTACGTTGTGGGAACCACGTGTTCCCCGCATCTCTATCTAGGCCTAGCTCAGGCAGGCCGTGGGGCGTCGCCATGTGGGGGCGCTTCCCGGACACGAGGGGAAGCTGTATTCCCATGTGGACGGCTCTCCCTCACCCTTCTCGGGTGATTTGCCGAAGGCACACCCTCGGGATCATGACTTGGACGCGTCCGCCTCTCCAGGGAGCCAACCTACACCCGACCCACCCCGGGCGCGTCCATCCCCGCAGGCTTTATCAGACGGCCCAAATCCAACGGCACGGACTCTCGCTGGGGAGGCTCTGCTCGACGGAGCCTTCCTTTTTTTACCGATCCTCCTTCTCCGTGATGCTGTCAATAGCGGCAGCGCATACTCCGACTGGCGATCCTGTCAAAAGGGACAGCGCCGTCACCTCCGACATTGTTGGCCCTCGGGCAAACATGTGGCGTTGCCGTGAAATAAACACGTTTTTATCCGGACCGAAGGAACCTCCTGTGTTTCTAAGTGGAACCCCCAAAGGAGAAACCCACATTTGGCGCCCCAACGTGCAGCCTGTTCGGCAACTGCAAACAAAGCAGCAATCTCGCAATGACAGCGATCTAGGCCTATTTCCGGCCAAGAACTTCGTTGACAGAGGGAGAGGCGAATGCCGAAAATCCGATGCCACTCAACTGCTTTGTGGCCACGTCAGCCACGCACGGGCACAATGAGCAAGTGTCCTTTCAGCCGAGCTTCCCCAACGGGTATGACTCACAATGCCCGGAATGCAACCGCGGCACTCCTTCTTGCAGCGCGCCAGCCTTCATCGTTGAGCCAAGCCCACTCGTAACTTTCGAAGTCAACACAAATCCGACGAGACAAGAGACAATGACGCAACAGCAGGCAAATGCAGCATCTTACAGCGTCGATCTCTTTACCTCAGACTGGCCGTCAGCTTCTCCGCACGGAGATAACACTGACGCCGTCTACGAGCTGCATCACAGCACAGCTGCTACAGGCGCAGCACACAACTCGGCGGGCCCACACAGAGGGAATAACCCGCCAGCCGCACGTGTGGATAGAGATTCTCACCACAAAAAAAAAAAAACATTATCGGCGCATATCACTTCCTGCTAGGAAACGCAGCTGGGTTGATTGAAAGCCTGACGGGCGCACTGCAAACAGCAGTTAGGCCCCCGCCGCCGACATGGCCACCGGTCAGAATCCCTACCCCGACACACCGAGGGTACGGAGACCGAGTGAGTGCGACAGACTTTCTTGAGGACCTGAAAAAGTACCGCCAGGCCATGGGAATGTCGGGCCACGAGATACTGGAACGCACCTTGCCAATCTCGTTGGTGGACCAAGCGGCACGGTGGCTTCGTCTAACCGGAAGCCAGCTTTCGTCGATCGAGCAGTTCCGCAAGGTACTTCGCCAGGAATTCCTCTCTGCGGACTACGAACGCAGGAGGAGGCGAGAGCTCGAACAACGGACCCAACATATATCGTCCCCCACCACCAGCGTCAGCGGCACTCGAGCCGCACTGCGCGTGGAACGGGGACGCGGCGTTCCGAAACAAGAGATACGAAGCCGCCCACTACGCAGACGAGCGAAGTCGTACCACGTACGACATCTCATATCGTGCGCTTGACCCGTACAGCTATGAACGGCGGGCAGCAGAGACTGCGCCGAAGTTCAACAGGCGAGATCGAAACACAGAGTTACCGACGCCAACGGAGGAAACGCGGCCAATGCGTCCAAACACACAGGACGAAAGGCGCGGCGCGCATCAAAACGAGCGACAGGACTCAAGAAGGATCCGCGCAACAACGTTGTTTTCGCTGTAATAGCGCCAAGCACCTAATTCGACAATGCCCAGAATGGCAGAACCCCGTTTTCCAACAGTCCGGAAACGAGCAATGCCGCCGATAACTAACCCGGCGGCTCAAAACGGCACGGAGCAAGATACTTTTTTGCCCACAGCCAACAGAATAGGCTTTCCGACCGGCACGCTATCACCATTCATAGCCCTGACGATTGTCGGTCGGACGTTCAAGGCACTGCTGGACACAGGAGCCAGCGCCTCGCTTTTCGACGACGAAGTGTTCACCCTCTCAGCAAAACTCAGTGCCTCTGAGGGAGGGCAACACGGCCTTTCGACTCGCGTGCAGTAGCGCCCATTCAAGCAGTACTATGCGGTTGGTTGCGAGATGGGAGAATCGAGTAATACCGCTGTCAGACGGGCAACTAGAAGGAAATTTACGCCAAAGGACCTTCAGTGTAAATGTCATTTAGGCAGTGCCACACGGCAACTCAAATAGCATTTAACGTAAAAGTCCTTTTCGTGAACCCCAGTTCCCACAATTCCTTTACGGCTGCTAGGCCTACTCTCGTCAGCAGCGGTCTGCACTAGAGAAGCGAATAGAAATAAAAGGTCGTACCGATATCTAAAACCAATGCGTTTGCATTTTTATTATTGAGAAAGAGCGTGTTTCACGTATATTCTGTTTAAACCTCGCTCTACTAATAGTTCTCTGTACTCACAGCCCCAGCTATCTATAGTAGGCGTCGTTGTCGCCTGCTGGCGTCGTCCGCTTCGGTACTTCGGTTTTCCTCCTCTCGATTTTCCTTACAAGCATAGTTATCTAGCTTTTATTTCTCTACTTAAATTATTTTCCGTATTGTATATACCTAATGTTTTTTGTACATATAAATTTCTGTATCTCACTCTCGCGTCGTGCGATACGTCGAAGGTCGCAGCGCTTTCTTCGGAGCGTTGAGGCGACCTGGGCGCTGATACGACTTTGGGAGGATCATCTGGAGGACCTCCGACGCGTGCAATGAACCTCAAGCGCGAGCACGACACCGAACCGAACAGGGCAAAAGCGTAGCAGAAGCATCGAAAGAACCAGGAGCACGGAGCAACGTTAGGAAAGAAGCGCGAGCACGACACCAAACCGAACAAGGCAAAAGCGTAGCAGAAGCACGGAAAGGACCAGGGGCACGGAGCAACGTTAGGAAAGAAGCGCGAGCACGACCCCGAACCGAACAGGGCAAAAGCGTAGCAGAAGCACGGAAAGGACCAGGAGCACGGAGCAACGTTAGGAAAGAAGCGCGAGCACGACACCAAACCGAACAGGGCAAAAGCGTAGCAGAAGCACGGAAAGGACCAGGAGCACGGAGCAACGTTAGGAAAGAAGCGCGAGCACGACACCGAACCGAACAGGGCAAAAGTGTAGCAGAAGCACGGAAAGGACCAGGAGCACGGAGCAACGTTAGGAAAGAAGCGCGAGCACGACACCAAACCGAACAGGGCAAAAGCGTAGCAGAAGCACGGAAAGGACCAGGAGCACGGAGCAACGTTAGGAAAGAAGCGCGAGCACGACACCGAACCGAACAGGTCAAAAGCGTAGCAGAAGCACGGAAAGGACCAGGAGCACGGAGCAACGTTAGGAAAGAAGCGCGAGCACGACACCAAACCAAACAGGGCAAAAGCGTAGCAGAAGCACGGAAAGGACCAGGAGCACGGAGCAACGTTAGGAAAGAAGCGCGAGCACGACACCGAACCGAACAGGGCAAAAGTGTAGCAGAAGCACGGAAAGGACCAGGAGCACGGAGCAACGTTAGGAAAGAAGCGCGAGCACGACACCGAACCGAACAGGGCAAAAGCGTAGCAGAAGCACGGAAAGAACCAGGAGCACGGAGCAACGTTAGGAAAGAAGCGCGAGCACGACACCGAACCGAACAGGGCAAAAGCGTAGCAGAAGCACGGAAAGGACCAGGAGCACGGAGCAACGTTAGGAAAGAAGCGCGAGCACGACACCGAACCGAACACGGCAAAAGTGTAGCAGAAGCACGGAAAGGACCAGGAGCACGGAGCAACGTTAGGAAAGAAGCGCGAGCACGACACCGAACCGAACAGGGCAAAAGCGTAGCAGAAGCAGGGAAAGGACCAGGAGCACGGTGCAACGTTAGGAAAGAAGCGCGAGCACGACACCAAACCGAATAGGGCAAAAGCGTAGCAGAAGCACGGAAAGGACCAGGAGCACGGAGCAACGTTAGGAAAGAAGCGCGAGCACGACACCAAACTGAATAGGGCAAAAGCGTAGCAGAAGCACGGAAAGGACCAGGAGCACGGAGCAACGTTAGGAAAGAAGCGCGAGCACGACACCGAACCGAACAGGGCAAAAGCGTAGCAGAAGCATCGGAAAGAACCAGGAGCACGGAGCAACGTTAGGAAAGAAGCGCGAGCACGACACCAAACCGAACAGGGCAAAAGCGTAGCAGAAGCACGGAAAGGACCAGGAGCACGGAGCAACGTTAGGAATGAAGCGCGAGCACGACACCGAACCAAACAGGGCAAAAGCGTAGCAGAAGCATGGAAAGGACCAGGAGCACGGAGCAACGTTAGGAAAGAAGCGCGAGCACGACACCAAACCGAACAGGGCAAAAGCGTAGCAGAAGCACGGAAAGGACCAGGAGCACGGAGCAACGTTAGGAAAGAAGCGCGAGCACGACACCGAACCGAACAGGGCAAAAGCGTAGCAGAAGCACGGAAAGGACCAGGAGCACGGAGCAACGTTAGGAAAGAAGCGCGAGCACGACACCAAACCGCATAGGGCAAAAGCGTAGCAGAAGCACGGAAAGGACCAGGAGCACGGAGCAACGTTAGGAAAGAAGCGCGAGCACGACACCGAATCGAACAGGGCAAAAGCGTAGCAGAAGCACGGAAAGGACCAGGAGCACGGTGCAACGTTAGGAAAGAAGCGCGAGCACGACACCGAACCGAACAGGGCAAAAGCGTAGCAGAAGCACGGAAAGGACCAGGAGCACGGAGCAACGTTAGGAAAGAAGCGCGAGCACGACACCAAACCGAACAGGGCAAAAGCGTAGCAGAAGCACGGAAAGGACCAGGAGCACGGAGCAACGTTAGGAAAGAAGCGCGAGCACGACACCGAATCGAACAGGGCAAAAGCGTAGCAGAAGCACGGAAAGAACCAGGAGCACGGAGCAACGTTAGGAAAGAAGCGCGAGCACGACACCGAACCGAACAGGGCAAAAGCGTAGCAGAAGCACGGAAAGGACCAGGAGCACGGTGCAACGTTAGGAAAGCGGGAGACGCCCAGGGTTGCCACTATTCGCCAAAAAACACTTTGCTTGGACTTGAAGTGGACTTTGTTATAATCACTCGATAAAACTCGTCATTTTGTCTTTTTAATAGATTGTTTGCATCAGAAAAACTTAAAAAATTATTTATATCCCCAGAATATTTATTTTCTGGTGTGAGCATGATTTATGCGTTTGAACCTAGCTACGAGACTTCAAACGCTGTAAACATCGTCTAAATGACATCTACTTGCGCTGTCTGGCACGGCAGAACGTAAAGGTCATTTGAAAATCCTAAAGGCCTTTGGCGTAAAGGTCCTTTTAGGAGCCCATCTGACAGAGGTAAAAAACGGCAACGCTTCGTTCATGTGCCCAGTCTTTACGTTCCGATCATCCAGGGCAGAGATATTCTCGTCAAAACAGGGATCGTGATTGACGTGAGTAGCGATGGATACCGAGAGGGCACATTCGCACCTCTGAAACTTTTCTCCGAACCCCCAACTCTAGAAAAAGCACTGGTAATGGGGCAGGCAGCAGCTGCCAAGATGAGGCAACAGAATCACAAGAACCGGGTATCAACCCCTCGACAAGTACCCCGACGCCGTTGCAGACAAGCGCCTTAGCGTCGGAGGTCACCCACCCCCTGCTGACTGAGTCATGCTGATGGTCAGGGCAAGAAAAAAGTCACAGCATATCCACGTGGTGAATGATGATGAGTGGGCGAAGCTCCGGAGTGAATCGTCGGTAAACCAGCGATTCTTCCGTTAATTCGCCCACTCATCGCCATGTAAAGACGTGAGAAACACTGTGTGTGTGTGTATACAAATCAAGTTTTATTATTTAGAGAAGATGGATGGATTGCGATGTCCCTTCATTATGACGGCCACATGTGTCGACGCCGCAGGCTCCGTCGTCAAAGATCAAGGTATGCGCCATTGTGTTGAGTGCAATCACAGCCTGCATAGGATCTTCGAGATCGGTAACCTCCGGCGCCGGCTCGATCTCGTCGTCGTCCACGGCGCCGTCGTCTTGCACGTTTGCGAGGCGCCTCCAATCAATTTTGATTTTGAGGTACTTGTATAACGGAGAATGCTCGAGATGTTTGAGCCACTCGTGGATGTTACGTTTCTTAACGAGACCCCTCTTATACGACGGTTTGCACACGAGCCGGCGCTTGAGATGAACGTCGATGGCCACGTCGTCCGGAATGTTCCGAGGTAAGCATTGCACCGTGGTGGGGACGTTTATCGGAACGTTAACCACTTGCCCCTTGATGCCATACTGTCCATTACCGTGCGTCAACCGCCTTATGCTCATGAACGGCAAACGAGGAGCGATCAGTCGTTCTTCCACAAGGTTCAGAGGAGGTAAGTGATCCGGTTTGGGTGGGTACGTGTAGCCGTAAGATACGCTCATTGGAGGCACCTTTCCCGCCACTAGCGAATCCTTGCAGCTATAGCAAATCTTGTACTCACCGCTGCTGGCAGGGAACTCGCGCTGCAGCACGGCGATGGCATTGGCGCGAGCCTGGTCGTTCTTTATGGAAGATATTGTGACTAGACTGTTTGAGAACCACAATCTATCACACACACCACAGCTATGGCCGAACGAAACGTCTAGAAAGTCTCGCTTAAACCGCGCGTCGGCACCTTCGGGCTGAGCTCGCCTGATGCGTTTTGCAGACGCCTCACGAGCTCTCGCTGCATCGGGGTCTGCCTGCCGATACGCGCGCTTTCTTGCCGCTTCCCGTTCCCTGACGTTCTGCAGATCCTCTTGGCGCCGCTGCCGTGCCGCTTCGGCTTCCCGCTCTCGTACGGCCGGATCTTGGCGACGCTGCCGTGCCGCTTCGGCTTCCCACTCTCGTACGGCCGGATCTTGGCGGCGTCGCCGAGCAGACTGACGACGCGATTCGGCTTCCCGCTCTCGCACGGCCGGATCTTGGCGGCGTCGACGCGCAGCCTGACGACATGCTTCGGCCTCTCGCTCTCGCACGGCTGGATTCTGTCTGCGAGCGCGCGCTGCCGCCGCCTTGCGCGCTCTCCGCTCCGCAGCCTTGTCTACTGCCTCCATCCAGCTAAACTACGAGCAGCGCCAAGAGCGAGTGCCTTTTATAACATGAGCTAAGCGCCATCTGTCATCTCTACATAAAGTTAATTCCGGAACACGCCATCTCTTGAGCCATTCATAAACTAAACCTCGAAGTGGCTACATACCCACAACTAGGAGGGACAGACCCACGCCTTAAGGAGCTTCGCCCCTAAAACCCGTTTGTCGACATTGTTGCGACGCTATGACGCAATGTTCATGGGGCGTCCCTGGTGCACAAACGAAGTGCGATACCGGATCGACACGGGCGAGGCGCTTCTTCGGAGGCCAAACGCACGACCCGTCAGTCTGGCTAAACAAAAAGCCATCGACGTCGTTTTGGACGAAGTGATCGACACCAGAGTTGTCCGGCGGTCAAACAGTCCTGAGAATTTTCCGTGGTTTTGGTCCCAAACAAGAACGGCAGCTCACGTCTTTGTGGAGACTATCGCCGTCTGAATGACGTAACGCGGAAAGACGCATATCCGCTACCGAGCATTGGCTCGATCTTTTCCAACCTCGGCAGCGCACGGTATTTCCCTACCCTGGATGCCAGCTGAGGCTACCTTCAAGTTCACATGGAGGCGGGTGACGAGGCAAAAACAGCCTTTGTGTGTCACCGCGGGCTTTTCGAATTCACAAGAATGCCCTTTGGTCTGTGCGGAGCGCCAATGACGTTCCAGCGCTTGATTGACCGAGTATACTCGGTCAATCAAGCGCTGGAACATATTTGGCTTCTCCCAGTATACTGGGAGAAGCCAAATGGAAACATGCAATGGCCTATCTCGACGACATTGTCGTCTACTCCAACACCTTCGAAGATCATCTACGAGATCTGAAGGATGTGTTCGACAGGCTAAAGGCCGCGGGTATCACTTTAAACCCAGAAAAGGCCCAAATAGCCGAAACCCGCATCAACTTGCTTGGGTTCACGCTCGACTGCGGGCGCATCGCGCCAAACCCAGAGAAGCTAAAGGCTATCCGGAAGTTTCCGGCGCCGACGGACGTAAACTCGCTCCGTCGCTATTTGGGAATGGTGAACTTTTACCGCCAATTCATCCCTAACTGCACATCACTCCAAGCGCCACTAACGCGGCTACTGAGAAAGTCCGTGAGATGTAGTTGGGGACCCTGGTGTAAGGTTGTGTGGCTAAACCCCATTTATTTTCGTTTAAGATTGTTCCATGTTATATTAGGCGGCGGAATGCCAAAGAACGAAATTGGCTCGGACCAACAGGCTTTCCTCGAAGACGCGCCTTTTGTCCGGTGTCATCCGCTCGCTAACTAGAGCGGGGACCATCGGGAACCTGGGGACCGTTCGTGGATTTATGACCGGGGCGCGGGGCTGGCCTCGCCTCACCAGAGGGACCCCTCCGCGGCTCCCTGGACCCCACGTGCAAAGAAACGGGGCCTTGTTAACGTATTCTTTGAAAAACTCATTTGCCGCTTGCTCCGGGTCTGGTCGCTTGCTTCGCTTTTAGAAGTTTGCTTCGATTTTATTGTCGCTTGCTTCGCTTTAGAAGTTTGCTTTGGTTTCGTTTGCGCTTGCTTTGAGAGGTTTGCTTTGGTCTTTGCCCGCGGAATGAGTTAGTCTGGAACTGGGAGCGGAGAGAGACGGACTTCTCAGCAACACCCTCCTAAGCCACACTCCGGCAACAAGTGCGCCGAAATCTGGCACCGTACTATTTCTGTAACCTTGCTTGATTGATAGTCCTGAATCTTCTATTAAATTACTTTTCATCTTTACGAACGTCTGAGCGGTTTGGTGGTCTGCCAGCGAAGTCACAGGTGCGAGCGGAATTGCTGGACGTCCGGAAGCTTTTCAACAAGCGACGCCCGGCAGCGACGAAACATCCATCGTCGACAGGACAGAGAAGCGAAAGAACCTTTACTGGCGCAGCCGCGACAGGACTCTGCTCGTACCTCGGTGTGACTTAGGCGGCCATCAGCTAGCAGACATCCGGCGATCCTGACCGACGGACTGAGTCAAGGGATAAGATCTGCCAACCCCAAGGACTGGCAAGGGACCACTTCGGCGTCAAGACCCGGACCGACGGACCGTGTTCTGGGGGAGTGCTTTCCGACGGACTGGAAGAGTATTCATCGGCGTCGGAGAGGGACAGAAGAACGGCGTCCCGAAAATCAAATCGGCAAGACAAGCAGCGGCGAGCGGCACCATTCCGGAACCCGGACCAACGGACTGTGTCTCGGGGCCACCACTTGCCGACGGACGGGCAAGGCAAAAGTGTCGAGCGCAAGGAGGACCAACGGACTGGGTCCCAACGAGGTACCTGGCGACGGACTGCTAGGACGAAGCACAAAGAAAGCCAGCCAACGGACCGGCGTGGCGCTATACGGACTTTGTGACGGACAGAAAAGCAGTGGTTGCGGCGAACCTGGGGCCAGCAAGCATCGAACACGGTAGGTGGTTCCAGATGATATTCTCGGAAGGCCGTAACAACCCGATTTTTGTAGTGCATGTTGATGCGCAGTGGTAGGACCGTTGCTGGCGAGGTACCATCCGCTATGAATAAAAACGCAGAGGGGAGTGTTCGGACTCCGTCGTTGACGCCGCGGCCGGCGGGCACGAAGAGAGCCGTAACGAGGCCATGGAGCTTAGAAAGATCGAGCTTGAAACGAACAAAGCCGCCATGGAGCTTGAAAGAATGACTATGCAGCTCGCTATCGAGAAAGAAAAGACTAAACAAATCGAGCTCCAAATGGCTCCTGAGAGGCGTGAGGACCCAGACGGCGGGGCGCCGCGCGAAAACAGGCTAGATCACTTCGCCAAAAAGCTCAAAAGCTTGTTGACGCCAATCCCGTCGGACCCAGAGGTACCAGTGTGGCTTGACGGGATCGAGGGGATCTTTAGGTCATATAGAGTGCCAGACGAGGTTAAGAGCCACCTCATACTGCCTTTGGTGACGGGGAGAATTCGGCACCTCTTTTCCAAGCTCTCAACGGAGGAGTTAGACGATTACAGTCGGGTGAAGGAAACGATCCTGTCAGAGCTGAGGCTCTCTCCGGGGGAGTATCTGAGACAGTTTAGGGGGCTCGGAAAAACAGAAGTGAATCGTGGCAGCATTTTGCGTCACGATTGACGAGCTACTTTTCGTACTACATAGATGCTCACGAGGTAAAGAGCAGAGAGGACCTCGCAAAGCTCGTTGTTGCCGACCAATTAAAGGCAACACTGAGCCACGAGGCGTACAAGTACGTAAAGCATCAGGAGGGCACAGGCTGGTCGGCGCCGGGAGAAATGGCCAAGTTGATCGAAGCGTTTGAGGACGCTGAGGGAAAGGGTGCCGCTGTGGGGCGCGACACAAGGCCTAAGCCGAATGATGGCCCTCACGGAGAAAACCGCTCGGGGGTCGCGAAAAGCAGCCCGATCCCTACCGCCACCCCGCGCGGGCGAGAAAAAGCCAAAAACTGACAGACCGCCGCTGGCCTGTTTTCTTTGCGGCGGCGGGCATTTCGCTAGGGAATGCCCGGGGAGGGGCCAACAGCGAAAAGAAGTTCGGGGAGACGGGCCTCGTAAAGGTGACGTCCGAATGGTGGCGCTAGAAGCCAAAACCCCGCCCGTCGATAGGAGTGAGGTAACGGCAAACGTGTCGCGGGTTGACGAAGCGAAGCCAGGCCTTGCAAACTTGCCCCAGGTAGAAATTCAATGCGGTAGCATTAAAATCTCAGCGATCGTAGACACGGGGGCGGAGATTACGGTTGTACGCGATAGTTTAATTCCTAGAGACCTCATCGAAGAGGCAGGAAAGATAACTCTCGTGTCTGCCTTCGGAGACAAGGTGACCGCCAAACTGGCTAACATCGCGTTTCAGCTAGTAAGAGCGGGGGCAGCCCAATCCGACGTAGACAGGTCTGTCCCCCTCCTGTGCGCGGTGACGGAAAAGCTGTCCCCCGGGGCAGACTGCCTCCTGTCGGGAGAAGCGTGGGATATGCTGAACGAGGCGACGGCCCTCCCGCCCGACCAGTTGGGAGAGAGTGCCGCCGAGGAGCTTTGCACAGCCCACGGGAGCGAAACTGACTCCACTGAAGGAGAAGCGCTTGGGCAGGTGTTGGGACTCTCGGGAGAGGTTCTCGGGGACGTGCGTGGGAGTTTGAACCCAACTGTCGTCGGAGGAGAGAACGAGCTCCCAGAGGAACATTTGAGGTCGGAGGAAAACTCGATGTTCCGGCAGGCACAGCGTTCCGACCCAGAACTCAAAGAAGCGTGGGAACAGGCCAAGAAAGGCACACACGGCATGAGTATCGTGAATGGCCTGTTATTCCACGAGGACAAGATAGCCGGCATTCGCTATCGGCAACTTGTATTGCCAAAAGAGAAGAGAGCATCAGTGTTGGAGTTGGCGCATGAGTCTCCATGGGGAGGCCACCTGGGCACGAAGAAGACCATATCTCGGGTGAAAATGAGCTTTTATTGGCCCGGCGTAGAGTCAGACGTGCGCGTGCATTGTAGGAGCTGCCACGGTTGTCAGGTGAGAGCGGACCGACGCTTCGCGGATAAGGTGCCGATAACGCCTCTAACGCGCCCGAGTTACCCCTTCCAGGTGGTAAATGTGGACGTGATCGGCCTGCTGGACACTCCGTCCGGTCGAGGCCACAAGTACGCCCTGTGCGTCACGGATCTCCACACTCGATGGCCCGAGGTTATTTGCCTCACGGCGCTCACGGCTCGGAAAACTTGTGACGCTTTGCTGGAGATGTTCGCGCGCACTGGGGTACCGGAAACCATTTGCAGCGACCAAGGCGGAAATTTCATTGCACAGTTAACCAAGCTGTTTCACGAGAGGATGGGGAGCTCTCCGCGGTTCTCAACACCCGAACACCCTGAGAGCAACGGCTCGGTCGAGCGGTGGAACCGAGTGTTCAAAAACATGTTGTTCCACGTTATCGACAGGGACCGCGGGAACTGGGATAGATTCGTCCCTTTCCTCTTGTGGGCCTACAGAGAGGTCCCCCACGACACGACGGGCGTGTCGCCTTTTCAGATGCTCTACGGGAGGGCCCCTGTCGGACCGCTCTCAATCCTGCAGAAGACATGGACAGGGGAAGTAGATATCCCCAACACTTTGCGCGAGCAGCCGGCCCGCTATCTCAACGAGTTACGAGCGAAGCTGAAGGAAGCCGCAGAGATCGCTGGGCTCACTGCGAGCGAAAGGCAGGACGATTATGCGACTCGATACAACCGACGAGCGCGACAGAAGAGCTTCCAAAAAGGGGATCAGGTGATTCTCTTTCGCGCGGACCGACCAGGGAAGATGCACGCGAAGTGGTGCGGCCCTTTTGCGGTCGTGGGAAAACAACGTGACAATTCCTACGAAGTAATGCTTGATGACGGAAAAAGGAAGACCGTACATGCAAATAACATGCGGCCGTATTACGCTCGCGTGGGCCACATGGGTGTCATCTTCCAAGATGATAAGGATTTCGGAGAGGTAGAGTGTGCTCCGCTAGTGGACGAGGCAGCTTATCGCGGACTGCCCGAGACTTCGACTGAACACCTTGCCCCCCGTAAGGAGCGGGAGGTGCGCGAGGTTTTCGACCGCTACCCTGGCTTATTCTCCGAGACACCTGGAAAGGCAAATGTGGGAGAGCACACAATCTCCCTCCGCGAGGGGTTTGTGCCGAGGAGATCCTACCCGTATCGGGTGCCCGAGTTGCTAAAGAAAGAGGTGGGAAGACAGGTTGGTGAGTTGCTCGAAGCGGGGCTCATTTATCCGAGCACTAGCGAGTACGCTCACCCAGTGGTATGCGTCTCAAAAGGGATGGCACAATTCGGCTGTGCGTCGATTATCGGCAGCTGAATTCCGGAACCACGGACGACGCCTTCCCGATGGCTCGACAACAAGAACTGATTTTCCGCGTCGGGGCGGCTTCGTTCGTCACGCTGATTGACTTAAGAAGGGGCTACTGGCAAATCCCTGTCGCCGAGGAGAGCCAGGAGAGGACGGCCTTTGTGACCCACCTCGGGCAATTTGCATGGAGGGTAATGCCGTTTGGGTTGAAGAATGCCGCGGCAACCTTTCAGCGCGTCATGAACGGGCTCTTAACACGGCACCAGGATTACTCCTGTGCTTATCTCGATGACATCGCTGTCTTTTCGGACACATGGGAGAACCACCTGAAGCATCTGGATGTAGTGTTCAGAGTGCTGTGCGACGCAGGCTTCACCGCCAACCTCGAGAAGTGCCAGGTGGCCAAAGCGGAGATCAGGTATCTAGGACATTTGGTCGGCTCCGGAAAGCATGGTCCGGATCCTGACAAGATTAAGGCGATAGAGGGACTCAAAGACCAGAAACAAAACGTGACCTCCGCAGCTTGCTTGGTCTGTGCGGATACTACCGCGACTACGTACCGAACTACGCCGAGATCGCAAAGCCTCTGACAGAGCTAACCGGGAAGGGGGTGCCGAGTGTTCTGCCCTGGAACCCAGAGGCAGAGAGAGCGTTCTTGAGCTTAAAGCAGGCATTGTGTGACGCGACCATGTTGGCGACCCCAGATCTCGAACGGCCATACTGGTTACTCACTGACGCGTCCGCGCATGCGGCGGGGGCGTGCCTGGCTCAGGTGGGGACTGATGGGAAAGAGCGGCCCATATCTTTTGCGAGCCACAAATTCACTAACACGCAGATGCGTTGGGCCACCATTGAGCGCGAGGCCTTTGCCGTTGTATGGGCCCTTCAGAGGTTCGATACGTGGGTGTTCGGCGCGTCCGTCAACGTGGTGTCCGACCACAATCCCTTGGCGTACCTCACCCTCACGCGTCCAACGGGTGCGAAGCTCGTGCGCTGGTCCCTCGCTTTGCAGCGGTACAACATCACAATAACACACCGAAAGGGATCGCAGCATCTTAATGCCGATGCTCTGTCGCGTCTGCCAAACCAATGTTGGACGGTGTGATTTGTCGACTTCATGGCATACGTCGTTAGCCTGGCCTTCCGGGGAAACTCACTGGAGCCGCCTTTCCGCATGATTTGAGTGGTTCTGAGCAAAGGGCTCGCAGTCATTTATTTTAGTGTTTTTTTGTGCGCAGTATTTACATGAGCCAGTGTGTGCATTCATGTATTTTTCTTTCTTAGAGTAACGTGACGTTACTTAAGACAAGGGTTAATATTTGTACGTTTTGTTATCACTGCTGATTTCCTTTTATTTGAGTTGCTACAAGCGGGGTTGAGGTGTCGTTGTAGCTCTTATGTAATTGTGTATAAGAACCATAGGGTCCTTATCTCAATCTTAGGTGGGGGTGTAAGGTTGTGTGGCTAAACCCCATTTATTTTCGTTTAAGATTGTTCCATGTTATATTAGGCGGCGGAATGCCAAAGAACGAAATTGGCTCGGACCAACAGGCTTTCCTCGAAGACGCGCCTTTTGTCCAGTGTCATCCGCTCGCTAACTAGAACGGGGACATCGGGAACCTGGGGACCGTTCGTGGATTTATGACTGGGGCGCGGGGCTGGCCTCGCCTCACCAGAGGGACCCTCCGCGGCTCCCTGGACCCCTCGTGCAAAGAAACGGGGCCTTGTTAACGTATTCTTTGGAAAACTCATTTGCCGCTTGCTCCGGGTCTGGTCGCTTGCTTCGCTTTTAGAAGTTTGCTTTGATTTTATTGTCGCTTGCTTCGCTTTTAGAAGTTTGCTTTGGTTTTGTTTGCGCTTGCTTTAGGGGTTTTGCTTTGGTCTTTGCCCGCGGAATGAGTTAGTCTGGAACTGGGAGCGGAGAGAGACGGACTTCTCAGCAACACCCTCCTAAGCCACACTCCGGCAACAAGTGCGCCGAAATCTGGCACCGTACTATTTCTGTAACCTTGCTTGATTGATAGTCCTGAATCTTCTATTAAATTACTTTTCATCTTTACAAACATCTGAGCGGTTTGGTGGTCTGCCAGCGAAGTCACAGGTGCGAGCGGAATTGCTGGACGTCCGGAAGCTTTTCAACAAGCGACGCCCGGCAGCGACGAAACATCCATCGTCGACAAGACAGAGAAGCGAAAGAACCTTTACTCCTAGCAGGAGGTGGCATTCCGCTGCACCTCTAAAGCGCTCGCGGACAAAGCTGAACTAAAGCTGCCGGACTTGAACAAGCCTTTCGTGATCCGAACGGACGCGAGCAAACTGTGCTTGGGAGCGGTCCTGTTCCAAGAGCACGAGGGGTGCTTGGTTTGGCAGCTTTTGCTAGTCGCTCGCTGACACCAGCTGAGGTGAACTACAGCACATGTGAGCAAGAGTGCTTGGCCATTGTCTTTGCCCTGAAGCGCTTCGACATTTATGTCGACGGGACCACGTTCACGATCGAAACAGATCAGCAGAGCCTAATATGGCTGTCTAGACTTCGCGAACCCACAGGACGGTTAGCGAGATGGACCTGCTACTGCAGAAATATGACTATGTCGTGCGGTACAGGAAAGGCAGCACAAACGTGGTGGCCAACGTACTATCGAGGTTTCCGTAGACTGCGCAAATCTCTCCGCGAGGACCCAGGCCGAGCCAACGGCAAACTCAGGCCACGCGAAGCCGAAAATAAGTCCAAAATAGAAGTAACACCACTGACCTCCACGGACGAAAACGTGAACCACATAGACGCAGTTAGCGCGGTCGGGATCATGTTCAGCAAAGAAGAGCTACTGAAAGCTCAGCAAAATGATGCGTTTTGTCGAAAGGTGGTCGACGAACTCTCGAGTGAGTCGGACTCTTTGGAGTCGGGTGGCGCGTCCGCCGGGCGTACGACTGCTGGTATTGCATTAAACGCCAAGTGTCGGGATGTATCTGGTACTGATACTGACATGCTGTATCTATTTCTGCTGAACGCCGGCGGGCTCCTGCTGAAGTATTTCCCATCTGAGGACACAGATAATGTGTTCAAGGTGGTAGTGCCAAAAAGCCTGAGGTGCGCAGTAATACGTTACTATGACGACTCGCACTTGGCCGGATATGCGAGCGGCTCTAATGGCGCGTTCACACTGGAAGCGGATCCGCAAACGCGAAGCGGATCCGCGCGTTCTCAACCACAAAGCGGCTAGGATCGAGTGGTTAGAGCATTTTTTTGCCAACCGCTTCGGGACCGATTTCTCCCAACTGCTTTCACGAACCGCAAAGCGGCAGCCAATCACAACGCGACGATGGCATGACGTCAGTGGCTTTCGAAACAAGATGGCACCTGTCGCTGGTGAGGCGTCCAAGGCGCTGTAGTCCTAGCGTTACAGCAGAAAATCAACGGAGAAACGTGACGTTCAAGTCCGTCACTTGAATCCGCTGAGAAAAGAATTGACTCGCAATCTTAACGGGCTTCGCACTAGTGATTTGGTTCGGGTAAGAGCTTGTTTAATATTCGGGGTGCCAAAGCCCGTCGCTTTCTGCCTTGTTAGTCTACGCCCGTAGAAGATCGAAACCCGCCTTCGACCGATCAAAATGTCAGATTTTGTAAACCCCGAGGCAGTCGCGTCAACTAGTGAAAGCTATCGACACCGTGCAATACCACCACAAAGGCCGATAGATATGTCGTGAGCCTGATTGCGTAGCCTACCCACTACCGCGGAGCTGGCAGGGTACCGGCGCAAGCTCGACCAGTAACGTTTACTACCACCAAAGGAGTAAAGGAACCTACTAAAGGAATAAAGTGTACGTACCAGACGATTCAGAGGTATTCGACATGGCGTTTATTTGAGCTTAATGTCAAACAAACAGTAGACTCGATCGACGTGCGAGTCACGAGAGGAGAATCCGCCACCAACGAAGCCACGACCGGCTAGCACCGAACACATTCCCTCGCACCACGGTTCACCCCACCGCTCACAACTTCGAAAATGATTAAAGCGAACAAGGGGGGAAACTGGCCTTCTGTCCGTGAAAACAAGGTCAGCTATTCATGCGGGAAGAGTCCACTTCGAAAAAGAAAAAGGTCAGGGGCATCCTGTTCTGAGTCGGCAAGGCGCGCCTAGCTGGGCTTTGCTTGTAAGCGAAGTTGAGGGAATCACAGGCGAGTTTTGCGGGTCCGTGCCTCTTCTTTCGCTGCCTGAACTCGTGATGCGTGCGAACATCCCCCAAAATCTTCAGATTGCCAAAAGTAGCAAAATTTTGGCTTTGGATCGTGGATTAAAGTGGATTTGGGATTTTAAAACAGGGTTGCTGTGATGTACTGGTATTTTTAGAATAATGCAGGATATATATTTATTTAACTGGTAGATTACATTCGGTTGACAAGGTCTTCTCCGGTCTGCGACCGCGCCCAGTCTGCCCTTTGGCGCAGGCGTCACGTTCTTCACTGCGGCTCCGCTCTCCCACGCCGGCGTCTCCGGTTGCATCAACCCGCGCGCCGTTGCCTGGACCAAAGGTCGTGTTCGCTGAGCGTGGCGAACACGTACACAATACACGGCAACATCTCCCTTAAAAAAACTTCACGTTTTCACTGGCCCAGCCGCGTTGGTGGCTGGCGCGTCCGTGTTGATCTTCGAAGAAGAGGAGGGCTGCCCTCCGTGCTCTGGCCAAGTGTGCCATTAAGCGGTCTGGCTGGCGAGCTTGGAGTGCCTGCCTCCGGCGTTGCAGGATCGTTCTGCGTGGTTGGAAAGTCATCACTGGAAATGGGAGACGGTGAACCGTTTCGCTGGCTGATGCCGCGGGAAGGGGCGAACGTTTTCGATGTTTTGCTCCTTTGAGACTATCGTCTTGATTCAGAGATATTCCCTCTTACTCCTTGGGTACATGTCTCCAGCTGTTCAATGTGCCATTTCCAGGTATTTCCGTCGTTCGTGCGAATCTCATATGTTCGGTTTCCTAGAACTCGTACGACGACTCCATTCGACCATTTCTTGCCGTTCCTGTAGGCTCTTGCCCAGACCTGGTCGTTCTGATGTAGGTGTCGTTCTTTAGAGTGGCGCGAGGTATGCTGCTTCGCCTGTGCTGACCACACGACATCCATTATTGGTGGTCTAAGATCAAACCTTGTGCGAAATTCGTCTCCTGTCATTATTTTGGCAGGTGTTGAGCCAGTTGTCGTGTGCGGGGCTGTCCGGTATGCCACCAAGAAGTTATGGCATGCTTCTTCCATAGTCAGCCCCGACTTCAGGCTTGCGTTGACATACTTCTTGAATGTTCCCACGAAGTTTTCTGCAGCACCATTCGTTGCGGGATGGTTCGGGGGTGAGAATGACTGCTGCACTCCGTTTCTTGTCATGAGATCCCGGAATTTGCTTGATCGGAATTGCGCGCCATTGTCTGTCACAATCCTTTCTGGCAGTCCATATCTCGCAAAAAAGTTAGAAATACTCTTCTGATGGCTGCCGAAGTCTTCAAGGTCATGGGCACTACCTCGGGCCATTTTGAATATGCATCAATGATCAGCAAGAAATTCCTTCCTTGAAAGGGTCCTGCGAAGTCTGCAAGCAGGCGTTGCCATTTCTTTTTTGGGTATTCCCACGGGTGTATGGGAACTTTGGGTGCCTCGTTGCTCACTTCCTGGCACGGCCGACAACTTCGGACCATCGTTTCGATGCCATGATCCAAAAGCGGCCACCACACGTAGCGTCGTGCCAGTCCCTTCATCTTTGTCATTCCCGCATGACCTTGATGCAAGTCGTTTAAAACGTGTTTTCGGTGCCTCGAGGGTACGATGAGGCGTGTTCCCCACATTAAGCAGTTGAGCTCCACGGTTAGTTCTGTTCTGCGATGGAAGCAAGGCTTGAGGTCTTCGGAATTCACTTGTTCCGGCCATCCATCCATGGTGAGTCTTAAAACTTTAGACAACACGGTGTCCTTTCGTGTCTCTCTGCTGATCTGCTTATGTGTCAGTGGAAGTGCTTGAAACTTTTCTATATGGAGACATTTGATTTCGTCCATTCTTGCAGTTTCTGATTTTGTAGCGCCCTTGTCAGTCATTAGGAGTCTCGACAGCGTGTCTGCGACTACGTTCTTATCGGTCGACACGTATATTATGTTGAAGTCATACCCTGACAAGATGATTGCCCATCACTGCATTCTTGCTGCAACCGTGCCTGGGATTCCCTTACCGGGATTGAAAATCGATATCAGTGGTTTGTGGTCCGTCCACAGCGTAAAGTGGCGTCCAAACAAATACTGGTGAAATATCTTACGCCCTCAACTAGACTCAGCGCTTCTTTGTCAATCTGAGAGTAGTTTCGCTCACCTTTAGAAAACGTTCTTGACATGAAAGCGATCGGCCTCCGTTGTTTGTTGGGTAGTACGTGTTGAAGTGCTGCACCAATGCCATGGCTCGATGCGTCACAGTGCAGTTTTAGAGAAAGTGCAGGATCATAGTGCACTAGCAGATTCTTCTTGGTGAGTTTCTTCTTCGCTTCGTTGAATTCTCTGGCATGATCTCGACCACTCCCACCTTTTATCTTTTCGCAGCCGTTCATGTAGCGGATGTAGGATGTAGGCTGTATTGCTGATGAACTTTCCGTAGTAGTTCAGGAGTCGCAGAAATGCTATGAGTTCGTTTTGCTTTTTGGGCGTCTTCGCTTGTAGGATCGCATCCACCTTCTTAGGATTTGGGTGGATCCCTTGTTTGTCTACAACATGTCCTAGGTACTCGATAGAGTCCTGCATGAAGCAGCATTTTTCTTTTCCCAAGCGAAGGCCACTTTCCTTGAGTTTTTGCAGCACGATGTCCAGGTTCCGCAGGTCAGGTTGATCGTTCTTGCCAGTTACCACGATGTCATCCTGAAATGCACCTGTGTACGGCAAGTTTCCAACGAGTTCTTCTATGACGCGTTGGAAGATAGCTGATGCTGGGGTTATTCCAAATGGCACTCTGTTCACCTGATAGAGCCCTTTGTGTGCGTTGATCAGAGTAAGGTATCTTGATTCTTCCGCTAAGGGGATCTGGAAGTAGGCTTGTTTGCAATCCAGCTTGGTGAACTCCTCCCCATGGGAAATCTTCACAAAGAGATCTTCAGTCTTCGGTAGTGGGTACCTATCTGGCTTCAAGGCTGGGTTGAGTGTAACCTTGTAATCCCCGCATATGCGCACTTGTCCATTTGCCTTCATCACTGGAACGATTGGAGTCGCCCACTCACTCCTCATCACCGGAGTGATTATGTGCTCTTTCTCAAGACGATCCAGCTCCTCTTCGATCTTTTGTCGGAAGGCGTATGGAACTGACCTTGGTCTAAGAAACTTTGGTTGGGCATCATCATTCACGCAGAGTTTCACGGCGTAGTCCTTCAGTTCTCCCGGACCTTCAAAGATCGAACACTGTTTCTGTAGCACAGTTGCGAAAGTTAGGGTTTCTGCACGCACATTGTGTACTTCCTCCAAGTTCACTCAAAAATCCTGAAGCCATGCCCTTCCCAGTATGGGAGGTCCCCCATTCTTCACCACTAGGATTTCAGGACGCTTGACTTGCTCGTTGTACCGCATCTCCACTTGAACCATTTCCTCTGGAACAATGGGCTTGCCAGTGTACGGCTTCAGCGTTATCCTCGAAGGTTTCAACTGGTGGTCTGGAAGAATTTCTTGAAACGTCTCCAGGTTGATCCCGGTCACGGGTGAGCCTGTGTCAATCTCCATCTTAAGAGGTTTGTTGCAAATCTCCACAGTTACTGTGATGGGTTTCGGGTAGCTTGAGCCGATGAAATAAGATGGAGTTTCGTCTCCCGAGTTCTTTGTAGTGGCATGGTTGGTGAAGTTTGGATTGTCCTTTTTCTTGAGTCTTGTGGATCTCGTTTCCTGTCGCGGCAAACCATTTGGAAGTGTCCTGCTCTTTCGCATTTTTTACAAGTCTTGTTACTTGCAAAGCAGTTTTCAGGGTCGTGACTGGTCTTGCCGCAACGGTGACACGGGGTCCTGCTTGTGCGAGATTTTCCCTTTCCATCGCTGGCCTTTTTCGGAAGTGACGTCTTGTATTTACGCCCTTGCACCAAGTGATTGGCATCTTGTTGGGTCTCGGTCTCGCTCCTTATTTCCTTCGCATCCTTCATGGCTACCTCCATCGAAGTTCGAAGATCCACCGCTGCTTTGAATGTCAGCGTCGGTTCAGCCAGCCGCTTTTCGAGAATGTTTCCGTCCTTAATGCCATCAACGAGCTTGTCTCGAAGTCGGTCGTTGAGGGAAACACCGACGTTGCATTTCAGTGAAAGCTGTTTGAGCGCTGCTACGTAGTCTGCGATGGCTTCGGATTCCAGCTGCTTCCGGTGATGGAATTTGTAGCGTTCAACCGTTTCATTGGGCGTCGGGTCGATGTGGTTCTGCACCAGTTGAACGATCGGTACGTGCGTCTTGGTGCTTGGTTTAGCAGGTGCTGCCAAGTTCCGTATCAGTCCGTACATTTCTCGTCCGACGATAGAGAGAGAACATCGGCTCGCTTTGATTCCGGAATGTCGTTCGCAGAGAAGAACACTTCGATCCTTTCGATGTACGAAGACCATGAATCCGATTTTTGATCGAACTCTTCAATTTTTCCGATGCGAGGCATTCTTTAGCTTCGAGATGGGGCGCAACTCACGTTAGTAGTAGAAAACATGTACCAACTCGGCCACCTGTCAATCAAAGCCCCCAAGGGGCGGGGCCAGCCCCGACCAATCACAGAGCCACAGGGCGGGGCCTCTTTCTCTCTCCCATCCCAGGGACCAATGACAGGGCATGGGCGTTGGCCAGTGACCAATCGGAGCTCAGCGAGGTCCCGCCCTCGAGTCACGTGCTCGGTATAGGTGTGAAGTCACGTGCGCGTCGCGTGTCAGGCGCGTGCCACTTACCATGACCTCAGACCTCAAACTCAAACCACAAGCGTGGTTGACCAGGTGTTGACAGCTGTGGTCATCATCTGATAACAACCACGTTATGTCACAGGTTCGGAGCTTCGTCGGACAGAGGGCGCTATAGGACTTGAATTGCGGCGCTCAGGACGTTTCACGTGTGATGTCACAGTGTTCGAGCTGCGTCCGACAGAGTGCGCTTACGTGATGTCACACAGGGTCCGTGCTGCATCCAACAGAGGGCGCTGCGCTCCGGTCACATGACGGTCACGTGACATTATTTGAAAGCTGATGGCCCGATCAATCACTGAAAAGCTCATGGAGGTGTTCACCCAATTTCGGTTTGCTGAAGCTCTTCTATCACAGCAAGCTACTTCGCCGGGAAGGTATTTGTGGACGCTTGCAAAGCTCTGGGAATCAAGCACAGAACAACCACACCCTACCACCCACAGGCGAATATCACGGAGCGATGTAAGAGAAACATCAAGCCTTTGCTGGCAGCATTTGCCGAAAAGCACCGCGACTGGGATGCATACATTCCCGAGATTGGGTTGGCTCTCCGTTTCACTGGGGATACGGGCCATTCGTCACATGTCGACTCGTCATAGGGCAACTGGTAACGGGCCCGTTCGTGACAGCGGAACATTCGTCATGGGATGATTCGTCACGCTGGCAGTTCGTCACACAATAACCCCAAGATCGTTAAACGTTTTTTTTTCTTTCTATTTTGTTTTCTTAGGAAGGTTACGAAAGGGGGTCGCCCAACCAAATCCGTACAAGGTCAGTGAAGTTGACTACTGTACGAACGGGAACAAAAGCATGTCCCAATGACCCCTAGATAAGGCAACATGCAGCCTTTAGCCTGCATGTTGTCTTATCTGGGTCGCTTTACTAACAAAAGAACCTCGAGAACATAAAGTTCACAATAGGAAAAGCCCACTGAACACGATTCTTTTTTTGTGTGTGCCCCGCTTCAGGATTTACCATGCCGGTTGCTCCGGATTATAAAAGACGGGTCTCTTTTGCTTGCCATGTCACTCTTGATTTCTAAATGGAGGTAGTTACTACTAAGAGAGGTGGCAATATGCGTTTGTCACGAACGACATTCCTACACTTGCATTAACGTTAATAAAACTACGTTGTATTGGACCTGCATGCGAAGATGAGTCTGTAAAATTAAAATAGTCAGTGATCACGCCAAGACTCGTGAAATCATTATTCCAGTGACCATACGCATGCCGGTGAATCATCGCGATCAACGTGCTTCGGGTTCGTCATCAGACGAAGGAAAAGGGTGGTATGTACCAAAATCTGTTCCTGCTCTTATAATCCCAAAACAAGTTCACTAACGTCCTTCTTTATTCCAGTGGAAGGCCGTCTAGCACCGGACCAAATACTTCAGGATGCGGTTGCCTGTGTCAGTGACGACACTGCATCGCAGATTCCCGCTCCGTCAACACTTCGGCGCACAATCTGCAAGCAAAGGCAGCGGGCGCATTTCGAGGACAGCGTACCAGTTTGCAGAGCCGACATACGAATGCCCACAGAGTTTAAGGTATAGTGTATTGCAGCGCGAAATCACAGTACGCGACATATTATGATAATAATGACTGTTTTCCTGCATGCATACCACAGCCAAAGGAGATTCCTTTCCCTCCAAGACAGCGTAGAAGGCGACAGCGAAAGAATCCTGATCGTTGCTACCGAGCACAAGCAACTTGAGCTGTCTGGCTCAGGCGACTGCGTGCTTCGCGGACAGGACCTTTAAAGTCACCCCGGCACAGTTTTACTAACTGTACACGGTGCATGCCACAGTCAATGGCGTGGTAGTGCCAATAATTTACGGCTTGCTGCCCAAGAAATTTAAAGATACCTTCAGAAGGTAAGCATTCAAGAGCTCTGATTAACGTAAAAAACGAAACGCTTGGTGGCCCTATTATTGGATATGTGTTCAAACGCTTCAAAATATGTTAGCTTTTTCTTAATGTTTTGCGACGTCGTGCTGAGACACATGGGGGCCAACTGCCTTGGGGTGGCTTACACAGACTTCGAGATAGCGGCCATCAACGCGATACAAGGTAATGATTCCCGGCGCTAGGATACAGGGATGCTTTTTTCACTTATCCCAGTCGGTGTACAGGAGGTGTGCTCCAGTAGTCACCAGAGTCGCTACAATTCCCATGAAAAGTTCGCTGTTCTGGTATGCGGCATTCTGTTTATATGTCTTATTGTCGTCTTCAGTTAAGCCAATTGGTTACTTTATTTCTTGTGGATTTTCAGATGAGAATACTTCCAGAATTGGCTTTCTTGCCACTCGCCGACATTCCCGAGGCCTTCCAGGACAATTTCGAGGTTTTTCCCACCGATGACTCACTCGTGGCGGACTACTTTGAGGACGTGTATATCGGGAGACCCCGTCGAAACGGCTTGTCGTCGGCCATCTTCCTTCCTCTGGTTTGGACAGTCAGAGAATCAAAACTAGCAGAAATGCCAAGGACGAACAGCAGCATCGAAGCTTGGCACCGGGGACTGCAGGTAAGAACTGACCTAATCATCTGTGAACTTCGAAGTTTTTGTAGGATAGGAGCACCCTCAGGTGCATGAAGCAGTGCTAGCAGACCTGGTCTGTATCCTGCAAATTACCAGATCCTGGTAGCATGCAGCTTCCGCAGAGATTCAACATCTAGCAGCCTGACGCTGCGAACATTTCTGTTGGAAGGTATCTCCTCCTTGTGGACGCGGAGGTAATCGGCGCAAAAACTCTGAGTGAGCTATCTGCTGCGTGCATCGCGTGCACGATGGCGACGTCTGTCGCTTAATCCCGTTGCTTCGTCTGCGCTGCCAAACCAACTGAAGCCCGAAGGTTTCGCTATGCTGTTGAGACCGAGGAGTTCCCCCGCTGACGACCAACGCCAGGGGCCACGAACCAGGCAGAGTCAAAGTTCACGTGCAGTGACGCTCTGCATCTGCGCCTTTCCTGGGCATACACGCACAAACACACAAAGGACCAGATGACATCACTGACGCGGCGACAACAATTCTGCCACCGCGCATTCCAAAAGAGTCTAGCTGAATTATCGCATTAATCTACCTTGATGCGCTCAAATTTGTGGATTCCACTGATTTCCACTAGAGGGGGCTGGATGGCGCATTGAGCAAACAGGTATGAAGCCACCGGAAGTAAGCGGCTTGTCCCGGAAGTGAGCGCTTGGCAGGCTTTGTAACCCTTCCGAGCGCTGGTTCGAAAAGCATCAAGGGCGATACATTTTCGCTTGTTCCCTCAAGATAGCGTGCTTGTTGCGCCGAAAGAGCGCATGCAGACCCGAGAAGTATCATGGGAAGCCATTCAATGTAAACATTTTGAGATTCTAGTTGATTAAGTGTGAATATGTCCCAAGTTCAAATGCTTCATTCTTGGGATTTAATCCAGAACGGGAGTATTAAAATCCAATCAAACGACACAAAAAGCATGGTCCAAAATATCGACTGAATGCACTAGGAAGCCCGGCGCACTCCCAACTTCCGGGACAAGCATCGAACCTGCGGTGGCTTCACTTGCACCAGGCTCGGAGAGCAGCTGAGCGCCATCCAGCCCCTATAATAGAGATCAGTGGTGAATTCTTCAAATCTTCTTCAAAGGGAAGCGTTGACGAGCCGTCATATTTAGGTCGCTGTTACGTTTTTAGACGCTAGGAAAGAAGCGCAGGGACAACTGTTTTTGCCGGAGTTAGGCTGAAGACTGCTCGAGTCTCGTTTATTTGAACTGTAGAAAATAAAGGCACGACGCCTCGGATACAAGGGTACGGGGCGCTTATGTTACAGCAGAGCCAAGGGAGATGTGTACGTTTGCCCCGCCGTAAACGTGAGCTCAATTATCTTACCAGCGCCTGACAGCGACAGCCACCGCGAACCTCGTATAGCTCGTGGCAAACGTAAACCTCCTCCTTGGCTTCGCCGTAACATAAGCGCCCCTTACCCTTGTACCCGAGGCGTCGTTCTTTTATTCTTTACAGTTTTAATAAACGAGACACGCGAAGTCCAAGTGCGATCAAGGAGCGTAAACTTTTATGAGTGCCCGTAATCAACCACAAGAAAAAAAAGTCTGTAAGAATATGTTTGATTGCAGGAAGTGATTACAGGAAGGTAAAACATATAAATTTCGTATTTCTAAAAATAAAATGTTGCTTTTTCTTAAAGAAAAAAGAAAGATACCAGCAGCGGGGTGAAGCGAAAAACGCCGGAGTCAAGACGCTTCGTAAACGCCATTTTGACTGCTTGGAACTCTCGTACCAAGCAAATGATGCAACATGTTTTTGTACATTCTTTTTGCCTGGCCTAAGGAGAGTTGAACCCCAGAGTTTTATTCAAATCGAGACCTGTTTTTTATTTTGTTTTTTTCAATATAATCATTTTTTGAAAATGTGTTTCTTTAAACAAAATTTTTTGTATGTTACTATTTTTAGCGGAAGTTCATATTTCGCAGGAATAATTTAGATGCCCTAGCCTATATTATGTGTAGTTTTCAAAGTCGTTAATGCCATACGTATTGAGGTGAGGCCTGAAAGTTAGTGTATTTGTTGCACCTAATCTAGAGTTATGAATTTTTTATAATTTTTTAACATATAAAGAACATAATAATTGCATGCAGTTTACTTAAACTTTGGTGCGTTACATGAAACAAGAAACATTTTTGGCGTACTACTTTTTGCCTGCCTTCCACTGGAACGCAAAGTTGGCAACTAATGCAGTCCGCGGTGGGAGCTGGGCCGTCGCGCAATCTTGAAACATTTTTTTTTTCACAGCTGAAAACGCGTTTTCGAGACAAAAAGTTCAGTTTTGTGCGATTTATTTAGTGTGTACATCACAATATAAAAAAAAGAAACAGAAAAATAAAAATGTTGAGTGAACCTGCAGGTTCGATCTCGTGGAATCACGCCTGTAAGCACTGAACATAGAGAAGCGCAGGTTGTGTATTAAACTGAGGTAACGCTTTTCTGCTCACGATGCGTGAAGTGATGGAGATCACTACGAATTAAAAATAAGATAGTCTCTTCGTGGCAGAGCTTATAATGATGTCAATTGTAAACATACAACCGCAGTTCGTTGCACAAATGAGAAAACTACTAAAAAAATGACCGCATCTCCACATGGTGAATGATGTTGATTGGGGCGAAGCTCGGGTGGTGCTGATGATACTGATTTTGGTCGATAGGTATTGCTGCTTGCTGTCGGCGTTGACGCTTTTCCGCCGCTTCCCGAGCTCTCAACTCCAGGTCCGCTGGGCGCTTTTGACGCTGTGCAGCAGCTTCTCGCGCCCTGATCTCCGGAGCAGCTTGCTGTCTACGTAGACGCTGAGCGCTGCATGCCGAGCTTTTCGGTCCTTTTCCAGTTCGTGGCAGTAGGTGAATGTGTGGTTTTCTTGTTCTGCTTTTTTGTAAGCAGACAGATGGGATGGCATCTCATGGTACCCCTGCTCTTTTTTTTTCTTCTATTTCTTTTCTCATAATTTTTTTTCATCTTTTTTTCTCATATTTTTTTGTGCGCTACACGAGCACGTGAGCATGTGCTCACGTGCTGACCGTGAGCACGTGATCTCACGAGGCGAAGCACGGCACCCGACGACCAGCACTGCGGCGAGATCAGCGGACAGACATACGGACATAGTTCGTAGCCCCTAAGAAGCTTCGCCCCTAATAATTATTTGTGCATGTTTTCACACTTGCTTCAAACCGTATCAGAGTTAGGTTTAACGGGTGGAAAAACACGATTGTGGCACTTTATTTCTTTTGCGAGTAATCGCTATTATAAAAGATTAAAACTGGAAAATTCTGAGGCAAGTCTTAACATTTTAATGGCGGATTTTCAAACCCTGAACGTGAGTAATCAATAATACAGAGTGCATGTAAAAACATAATAAAATGCCGAAGATGCGCGGAAATGCAATTAGAGTGCGGTCTTATGACGTAAATCTTGAAATGATAATGACGTTCTCAAGTATATTTGTTGTAACTTCTCATATAGACAGTTGACACACCCGCCAGATTACCAAGGTCAGTATGGGAGCGCCCATGCACAGCTGCCGCAAAGCGTCTGTTCAATTCGAGATACCCGAAATGTTTATTTGTTATTAGTTTAATATTGTGTTATACGTTTGTATAATGCTTCTCTTTATTTGAAAGGTGGGCGTGTGTTAAAACTTACCGGATAATTACACAGGGCTTACGAGGTAATTACAATAACTTGCGATATAATTACGCACGTGTTCATTCTTCCAGTTATTCCCTGACCTCCACCAGCAGTTTTCTTTTGTTAATTTTGACGATGGTAATAAGTACTTCATAACTGATATTTCACCATTTTCATCTTGTAAAACCCACAATGTTCAAGGTTTCCAATAACATTTTTGCTGCATTTGAATTCATTAAGGAAGTAGTTGTCTTGTGGCAATCGTATAATGCCCTTATCTTTTTCCAAGCTGTTTCAAAGATTTAACTTCAAAAATAAAATTTCAGTTTTTTTTCCACCGCACAGAAAGCTCGACTTTGAAGGCCTGAGTAACGTCTTCACCCATTCATATTAGGGAGTTTTAATAGACCGTGTTTTCCCCTCCGCTAAGCTTCTCCGCTACCCGGAATTCTACAGCCAAAGCCATCGGCGCGCAGGCGCAGTGGCGGTTTCTTCGTAGCGGAGGGTGAGCAAACGGGGAAACACGGTCTACTAAAACTCCCTTTTCCGCCCTTTCATCGGGGCGGCATTGGGGAGGCTAATCGCTCCCTTGTGTTGTTGAGTCGGGCATCTTCTGATGTCCGACTCAACAACAGTGTTACGGATTGGTCACTCCGGAGTCGGAATGATTTCCGAATCACTCCGCACTCCGCGACTCCGGAGTGGGATGGGAATGGAATGATACCAATTAATATTTATTTATTTAATTATTTATTTGTTTTTTACGTACATCGACCAGAGGGTGTTACAGTCAAAAAAAAGGGGGGGGGGGGACAGAAATTGTAAATAAAACACAAAGACAGCAAATTATAAATGATGAGATTGAACAAGATAGACACGCAAAAGGAAACATTTCAAAGACACCACAATAACATAATTTCTTAAAAAACTGAATTAACGATAAGAAAATCTACAAATGGATCTGGTAGTACTCATTAATTGTTTGGAGCGAATTGTCTTTTTAATGCTCAAGTTCTCGCAAAAAAGTTCCCGTACTTTTTTTCGTTATTTATTCTTCTAGAAACAAAATTTGGTACCACGATATATTTTGATATATTCAGACCAGTGTTACCGTAATAAAATTTTATAAAAAAATTAAGACAAAGGCATTTTCGCCTGTGCTGTAGGGGTTTCCAACCGACATCCAGCTTTATTTCAGATATATTATTGCAGAAATCAAAGTTATTGAATACATATCTCGCGTCTTGGTTTTGAATTGTTTCAATGTATTTATACACCGCTGCGTATGCAGGACCCGTACAATACAAGCGTGATTTAAAATCGGCACGACGAAGGAAAAGTACAGATATTTTTTTTAGGCTGGGTGAAATCTTCCTAAAATTTCGATGCACAAAATGTAGTATGCCGCTAGCACTTGAACACAGTAGTGTAACGTAATTTTCCACCGTAAGTCAGATGTCAGGTGAACTCTGAGATAGACTGCCTTTGTGCAAAGATTCAAACTATGGTTGTTTAATATAAAATATGTCAGAACAATTTTACGCTTTTCATTAAATCAAACACTAATATGTCCGATACATTAAGAGACATTTTCCATTTTCACATCACCCTGAAATGTTTTCTAAATCACTCTGAAGAAGAATAGCGTCGTCGCCACTGAATAATTCTTTATATAAAACAAAATCATTTGCGTATAGCCTAATATTGGATGAGATTCCATTTGTAATATCATTATTGAAAATTAAAAAAAAAGACAGGGCCCTAAGACTCAACCTTGAGTCACTCCTGACGTTAAATTTACATATGAACAGTTAATGCCATTTATGATAACACGCTCTCTTCTGTCATCGAGGTAATTACCTATTAATTCAAAAATGCATTCATCAATGTTTAGGCTACGCAGTTTATGAATTAAGAGTGCATGATCAACTACATCACAAGGTTTTCTAAAATCCAAAAAGACACAATCAGTTTGGCATGGTTTATCAAATGCACAGGCAAGATCATGCTAAAATTTGAGCAGTTGAGTGCTGCACGACAACCCTGTGCGAAATTCATGTTAAAATGGTGAAACAAAGGCTCGAGGTACACCTAGGCACTTCTTATGAGTTGTGAATGCGAAAGCATGCACGCCACTCTTCCGCTCCCTTCATTAATCAGCGGCGTACAAGGCGCTAAGCTTGGACGTGGGGCGGTGGAGCCGCTGCCTTGCGGACACGCAGCGCCATCGGGTGAGCGATCGTTCAGATTGTCGTGTGCTTGCGGCGCGAGGAAGGAACAGACAGCAACATAGTTCCCAGCAGAACGATCCCCTTGGTTTATTCCATGCGCCGTGTATATGGCCACGCGTCGTACAACCGATAAGAGGCAAGCGAACGCGGTGATCAGTGATAACACAACAGTGTGATAACACAGTCAGGATGACACCGCACAAAGTGACGCGCAGCGGCCAATGGGAGCCTCGTCGGCGCGCGCCAGCCAGCAGGACCGAAGTGTAAAAGGTGCCGTTGGCTAGCTTTGCGCGTGATTTCATTAAGGTTCCGTTTTGCATGGTTTCAAAGCTGATGATGTCGGCTCGCTCCATGAGTCAGTTAATGCTTTCGCATTAAAAAGTTACTGTTATACGGATGACTCACCACTCAGGTAACAATTTATGTTGCGGAAGTAGTCACCGCCACAAAGCCGCGCAACATGAGAACAGTTTTATTGCAATCACCCTTCACTCTTGTAGCAGCAGTCATAACACTGCAGAAGTGTCCGCTCCCAACGCACATGCTGCAACTGTGTCGGTCAACCCTTGACTGTTCATGCTCCCAACAGCTACCGAAGCATTGCCTTTATCTAGCAAAATGTGTGCTGTCCTGATGTTGCTAAACATTCCGGAAAAGACCAGCGCAGAGGCGAAACATTATCACGCAACACAAGCTCCCAACAACGTCACGTTTTCATTTACGAGAGTGCACAGCTGTTATTTTGCTACTGCTGCACTAATGTTGCAGTAGCGTCGGGCCCTTTGATTCCGAAATTTCGTGGCAACGTAACTTTTTTTTTGTTTTCGGCAAACAAAACTTACAAACAATCATCATAACGCCCATTTTTTACACTCAGCAAACTGTTCCCGTGGCAGCTTCAAAAACAGTTTGGGTTTATACTTCTAGAATGCAGTCGCCAAACATTGCTTTCCAAAAGTGTTCCAACCGTACGACACAACAGTTTTGCGCAAGGTTAAGATAGATGTTTCGAGGAATTGCTGCGGAAACATTGGACACCATTGTTTGTTAGCTTTTGATTAAACCTATTCGGCAGAAGTTTCGTGCCACAATGGGACTCTAGCTGTACATCCGTTTTTGCCAACTGTTACCGCATGCATGTTCTCAACATTTGCACTGCATGACGAAGCAGCGCTTCTTGCGACAGAGCTGCCCCATGATCGGGGCAACAAAGTCTTATTTTTGTTGCTAGGGTCTGTCATACCACAGCTGCGTGGCATAGTTTGGCGAATGTTCCTTACTTGTCTCGGAACAATTAAATTACAGTTGGGCAGCATTTCGGCCACTAGTACGGGCACCTCTTCGGGGAACAGTAGTACTGCTAACGTTACTAGAACTCAGTAGAAAAACTGCTTAGAGCCTGCACCGAAAAAGTGGTACTGATTTGTACACGAGAACCTAGTAACGGTGATCGCAACGCCGTCATTTCTCCCGCCTCGTCCACTCGGGGAACTGCACGGCTGCTTGTATTGGTTCAGGGGTATCGGATTCGATAGCGTCTGCTGTTACTCTTCCATTTTGGCTTTGACCGGCCATATCAGCGCGAAGCGTATACGGTGAAAGAGGTTTCAGAGTAAGGAAAATGGTTTCGACACCATTGCGAGTTTTTACAATGTTAGCGAGGTCACATGTGATGCATGCTCTACACAAAACAATGTTTACGCGACGCAATGATCACTCCGGCCATCGCAGCCGGCGAGGCGGAACCAGAGTGCCCGTATTACAACATGTCCAAGGACAGGCAAGTCAAATTTACCTGGCCGTTGAGCACCGCCAGGTACCGGCACGACCAGCGCCGCAGGAACTCACACTCCCCAAGGAAAATCAGCTCACACTCCAAAAAAAGTGACCAGCTTCCGTCGCAGACTCCATAAAGTGGCCACATCGCCCGTTGGCAGCGTAGCCGCACCTTCGAGGAGCAACGGTTGCGCCACAGGACCAATTCGGCCAGCGCGATCACAAGGAAAACGAAATTCCCTCGGGGCCGACGACCCTGACTGACATAAGGGCGCACACCAGCGTCAGGAAAGGCATACGCAAGGCGCCAGAAAATCTGCGCCACCACGCACTGCGCCGTTACGTGGACGTTTGTCTCCACTGCGCTGCAGTTGGGACACTTAACATCACTGACCAAACCCCAACGGAAAAGGCGGTCCTTGGTTTGTAAGACTCCCCAACCTTTCTTCCACTGGAAGTCACACACTTCTCCAGGCAGGCTACCGTGGGGAGGAGTGGTCCTATGTACGACGGCCCAAGCCCCGGCACTGGCGCCGGAAACTGCGACGAGTAAAGGATCTCAACAAGACGAGACGCCGGAGCCTCAACAATGTCTTCTTTTGATACATGGGCGCGGAGCTGCCGGAAAGTCTCAATAGCAGCTCTGTAGAAAAGCGGAACCGTCTCCACGCGGGCGCCAATGAGGGGTGGTTGTGAGGGTCCCAGTTCGCTATACAATATCTTGAGAAAATACACCGCCTGCGGACGGGCCGGGTTGTCCGTGTCATCGAAAATAGTCAGGAGGGTCTTGAGAGCTAAAGTGGACGCTGTCAGTTTGATACAAGGAAAGCTCCAGCCACCGCGCTCTCGAGCAAGGCTGAGCGCGGGGCGAGCCACCAGAGCCGTCTTGCCTGCCCAAAGAAAGGACACGAGAAGAGCGCGCCTGGCGTACAAACGGAGAGGGCGGTGAAGCTACGCGCGCGTCATGCCAGAGTCGACCGGAAATCACTGACTGCGCCAAGTAACACCGTACGGCCATTGAAAAGGCATATCCTCCGGCCTCTTCTACGCACGAGATTGTGTCACGCGCAAGCGCCGACCACGTCTCGCGTGCCACGCCGTTTCTATCAAAGGTCACCCCAAGATTTTGACAGTTGCGTCAACGGGGAGCGGCAAGGGATCGGGCGGGGGATCGCCAATGCATACAATCTTGGACTTGGTGGAGTTTAGCTCTGCGCCGGACAAAGCGTCATAGGCCGCGAAAACCTGAAGCGCTCCCAGAACTCTGTCGCCATCACGGGCGAAGAGTGTCACATCGCCAGTGTACGCAGTCACCTTGACCTGAACCGTTCCTGGAGCTGTAGGCCACGAACGTTCGAGGCTCTCTCAAGTTCAAGAAGGAAAGGTTCTAAACTAAGCACGAACAGGAGTGGGGGATACCGACCCCCGTCTGCCAAGCGGACGCGCCGCGAATTCTTACCGAAGTTCGCACGCGCCCAGGTTGGGACGCGTTACCTGAAATCACCGGTGAGACATGGTTGTATAAAAACAATATTAATTATTTGGTGAAACCTTCAAAACTAAATATTTGAGCAAACATCACGTGCCTGCTCTTTTGTACCAACCTCGAATAAAAGTGCCTACAAACAGAGTTTTTTTTTCTGTTTGTTTTAAGCAAAAAACATGCTTTCTAAAATCTCATGCTGACCAGAGTCCAGATGCTGGCCGAAGAGGTTATTCTGTCTATGGATGCTAGTAGAGGGCGCCACCGCCGCCTTTTCCTAAGGTTCTCCGGCTCCGCCAGCACCACTCCGTTGACTACTGCGAAGCTCTGTGCGACGACCGCCGTTTGAATGGTATTTCTTTTGAAAAAAATAGTTCCGAGACCATATGTTTGAAGAGTATCATAAAACTGCCTATTATTCCCGTGCCGTTACGAGCGCGGGAATAACAGCTGCTTGTGGTTCTCTAATTGGGTAAGTTGTGCGGTAGCACGTTCAGCGCAGTTACGAGCGCACTCACGCTACAGTGCCACTGAGACAGGAATTAACCACCCAATGACCTAGCTGAAGGTGACATCCTCAAAGATTAGCAGAGCAGCCCACTCACGTAGTACCAACCCTCCATTTGCATTTCCATTCTTACTGTAATCCGCTTAAGGGAGTCATGAAATTATTTTTCATTCCTCCAGCTTCAATCCTCAACTCAAAAGTGGATTGAGAAATCACGTGGTCGTGACACGCTTGGACACCAGTGCGATGACTCGAAGCTTTCACCGTGCTTTTTAAGCACACCATATAACTTGTCATTCGCAAGTAATAATAAGTTCCGCCAGGGCACTCATTGACCACGAACGCGAATTCAAATATTTGTTGACGAGAGCATATGGCGCAGTTCTCGCGTCCAATGCGTGAGCTAGGGTCGGCTGGGGTACTTTGTGTACCGCTGACGTGCTTTGGGTACCGCTGACGTGCTTTGAGTGCAGCGGATGTATCACAGTGAAAAGGCGGAGAGCTTTCAGAGGAAACGAGGTACAAAATAATCCCCTATAAACCGTTTTATCGTGGCTAGCGCCATTTCGAATGCGAGAGAGAAGGGAAAGGCCCACCGGCGCTCTCCCCTTGCTGGAGCGGTAGAAAGAGTGAAAGTCCCGGATAAGAGGCTACGCCGGTGTTGGGTATATGCATTGCCCGAACTTCGTTCGCGTTTTCTTCGCTGTTGTAAACTCCCAAACTTAATTAGAGCCACGGGCTTGAATGGCGACAATCCCGCGGTCCTCGGGACGCCATTGCTCGGTCATAGGGTGCACGATTAACGACAGAAAGCGTCGAATACTGTCCGAGGAGCCACTTGAAGCAACTTTCATGTTTCAACTCGTTGCTAAAAGTTGGAGCTGTTATGGTATAATTTCGGTCTCGGTGGACGCCAGCGGCCCAGAGGGTGAGTTTCCCAACCCCAGAAGGCCACGCACTGCCTCGCCTCGCACCCTTTTTTCTTCGGCTAGATCGTGACACAAAAGAGCAAGCAATCTCCATCCGTCCGTCGTTTCCGACAGCTAGCTTGTCCTACAATGCCTCTCAGCGCCGGCTGAGGGCGCTGTGAACGTTTGCAAAGGGTATTTTTTTATCTGTAATTATACACAAGTTTTTAACACTGAAATGATCACACACAAAACAAGTTCATGAATTCTGATTGTTTTATTTCAATCATATACTGCAGCTAGTAACCACATTGTGATGATCCGCATCAATGTTGACCGCTCAAAAATCATAAACCCGCAGCACGAATATTGAAAAACCCATGAACACCAATACAGAATTCAGCGCTGTGCAAAATTAGTTAAGTTTTGCTTTGACGTGGCGGTAAAAAATTATAACCCCTTAAAAATAACGCTAACTTGGTTTGGGAATATTTTCGCAGCGTGATGCTCGTCAGCCTGGGCTTTGCGTGAATTTACGATAACACGACATAAAAATCGCTAAAAATCTCGCCGCCTGCACGACGACACAACTACCACTGCATTGGCAAAACCTTTCCTTCCGTGTGCTTACCGCGAAACCTAGATCATTCATATTGAAAAAATAAATAAAAATATATACGACATTTTATCCCGCGAGAAATTAGGCTAACAGAACATCACAACCGCCACAACTCCCACACATAAAAACCGACGACGTCTCCCGTGGAACGACACAAAAACACAATTGTATTTAACATACTCTTACAGCTGAGGGAGGGGGGGGCATACAAAAAATAATCAACTAAAACACAAACATAAAGCAAATGTTTAAAAAAAAGTGACAACAGTGCTCCCTCATGCTTGGTCGTGCACGACTTCTGGCCCCGCTCCTCCACTCGCCCGCACCTCCTTGAGTATCCTCCTGAAGTAGCAAACAAAAAATAATGGTTTAAATCAGAAAATATTGATGCAATATCAGCTACCAATGTTAACCAATCAAATAAAAACGGGTTTTCTGCTTGCCTGTAAAACAAATTACGAATTTGCACATGTTCTTTATGCTCCACTGGAGAACGAAAAGGTCTCTAGTGGACTTTTAAGAAATCCTGTTTCTGTAATTTCATGTCAAGTCAACATACAGAACCAAGCCTAGTGGTTATTGACAATTTAGGTGAGGTGTCGTAAATACCGTTGTAACTTCGCAGGTGGTATCAACAGCTCCCAAACCCCACAATGTTAAAACTTGGAGGCACAATATCGTGTGCATTAAGCTGCGTAGTCTCATGCATGCAGGCTTGTATTTTATTTGTAATAATAAAGAAGATACAGCTTCCCCTGCTGCCGCATTTTTTCTTTTTATAAATTGCGACTTTTATTATATGCACCTAATTACAATCAATCCACAAGGGATGGACTACGGCCCGTTTACACCTCAAGGAACATTATACAATATCGGCTCCAGCGAAAAATAATAACCCCTCCATGTAGCGAATCCAGGTGTGCACGTTTTTAACGCATAATGCCTCATTCACACAGCCGGTGTTTGGCCACCCCGTCATTTAAAAACGACGGCTGTTACCTCATTTGGAAAAACATTTCGGGCCAGTTTCTCGCCGGAATTTGACGCCTCTGTCGTGTTCCGGCGAGAAAATATTGAAAAGTTCTCTCAAGTGACGTGAAAGCCGTCATTTCCAAACGACGGGATGGCTAATCGCCGGCTGTGTGACTCAGGCCTAATGCTTTGTTTATTTTTCTTATGCTAAATGTATAAGAAAAATTCAATCCACACATTGCGGATGGAATGTTATTGTTTTATTCAGCATTGAACTACACGCAAAGCTCGTTTCTTTTTCTCTTATGAAAACAAATCTTATGGCAAAATCTGAAAAAATTCGACCAAAAATTGCTTTCTTTACTTACGCGTCCTCCGGCTTTTTCAGGTTGCCGCGCTCGTTGCGGAACCGGTTTCCGAGGTGGAACGTGTATTCCTTGGACGCGAGTCTTCAGCAGCTATCCATTGCAGCGCCTAAAAAGAATGTATAGAAGACCACTTTAACATCCGTGCCCTCTCAGACTTTCAATTCTGCCTGATGTTGATAGAAGTATCTTATATTTTAAAAATAAAAAAACAACGCCTTGCTGGGTTTACGCACTATATTTTCTGTACTTTTAAAACCTGGCACAGCGAGGAATGTAATTCCAGCCTGATAACAAAATATGTGAGCAGATTTTGTAACATGATTAAAGTGTACCTATAAAGCTATGCAAGATCGTACTCCCGGAAATGTTGATTACACAAAATAATCATTTTAATTTAGAGTTTTTCTATAAACATTTTTTTATGAAATAGCTAGCAATGTAAGGACGTTTTGCTTTGGAACTAAAAAAAACTGAAAGCCGTTTACAACTCCCTGTAACGCCGAATGAGAGCGCAGCTCTTGAGGAGGAGGAGGGAAGGGTACTAAGGGGCGGGTATACCCCCTCCTCCTCCTCCTCCTCCTCCTCCTCCTCCTCCGACGGAAGGGGGTTCTCGTGGCATGGGGGGTGACATGACCTCGGGGTGGTCACGTGACCTCGGGGGGGTGGGGTCACGTGGCCTGGGGGTCACGTGACCCCGGGGGAGGGGCTCGCGCGGTGCATTATGGGACATTTCCCATAACGCACTCCGCGGTTACGCCGACGGCGACGACGACGCCGCTCAAGCCGGAAATGGGCGCCTAAGAGCTGCGCTCTAAAAAAGTAAAGCCAACATATCATTCACTACACAACAGTATTAAAACTAAATAAACATGTTCAACTAAGCAGGAAAGGCATAAAACCTATCATTTCAGAGAAACAGAAAGGCTCTGAATTTAAAGTTTTTTTTCTAAAATTAAATATTTAATCACTATGTCGTCTTTTCTTATCTATTTCTCCCTTGCTTTGGCGCTTAGAGCAACATAACTTTAGTAAACAGTTTACCTTCCTAACATTAACTTGAAATAAAATGTGAAAATTGAATTTTAGTCCCTTAGATATATGTGATAATTTTCTGGATTTTTATTTATGGCTTGATACACATGACGAGCGTTATATGTAATGATCTCTAGATTGGTATTACAAACTCATCGGTTAATCCAAAACGTCGATTTATTCTACATTATTCCATATATCGTTCTTATCTTTTTCTCCTTCGCTTCCACCTGCTTGTCGTCGTCGTCGCCGACCTAATTCAAATCCACTTCATTATAAATCATGATTGCCTTTCAAACTCCAGATTACCATTCACTGCGTTCAATAGTATTTAATGGGAGTACTTCGACGGACGGCCTTCTCGGCTGCCGTCCCTTCGAACACAAGCTTGCCCGTTGATCTCTTGCAGGAGTAGGTGACTGCGAACTCCAACGAGAACAAACTACTCATCATGCCGTTAGCCTTCTTTGGAAGTGCTGAACCGTCAAATCTTTTAAAGGAGCTGTGCAAGAATTTCAGTGTTTTGCTTAAATAATTTGGGAGTTGGTGTCTCGGCCTGTCTGAAGTAAAGAACAAAAAAACTGCTTTTGCCTGCATGTCCCAGTTTTTATTTTAAAAATGGACAAAGATTGAGCTTTTCGGCGCCTCTCAGCTCCTTCACTAACTTCCGAGTCACTTGCGCTGTGACGTCAATGGGAGTCGCGCGGAACTCCAGTGAAGCTTTCTCTCTAGAGTCATCAGTGAGTAGCGAGAACTCATCCGCTCGCGACCGCTTGACAACGTGCTGGCGCAGCGCGAACAGTAGTGTGAAAGGAGGAAAGTCTCATCCGGGTCCGGCCATACCCGTCCGGCCCTGTCCCCGTCCCCTCCGGCTTCTGGAGGCTGTTCGCCGTAGCAGATAGAGCTGACGGCTTTGTGGACCTAGGATAGATGGCGCCACTAAAACTCCGTATAATAAAAGTTTTGTCGATGATACCAGGTTTTTGACTCATTTAAATTTTTGTTGAAACGGCAAGATTTATAGAAAAGTTACATTTTATCAAGCAGGTATTCGCACAACTCTATCCTTCTACAAGACCCCCATTGACGTCATGTCGCGTGGTTCTCATGGCCGCCGCTCGCGGCTGCAAGTCGGGGAATATTCTAATTTTTGCCTCGCGATTACGCGGCGGAATCGCAACATTTCGAATGAAGGAGGTGTGTTTTGTGTTCTTTGTGACTGAATAAACAATGTCAAAAATAGAAGATGCAAATTCTTTCAACGTTAAAATCGTTGCACAGTTTCTTTAAGGTGGGAGACTTGCAAGTAGATTTGCCATGAAAATATTTTTTATAGAATGCAAAATATAGGTCACGGGACACAGACGAGAATCGGGATGTTCACATTGCAAAACTAAAGAAACTAAAGTACGCATTATATCAAATTTAAACTTTACCCAAGCTATGATTACATGCCTATGTATCAGAGATTATGGCAATATAAGGTCAGGAGGAAAAAAGAAACACCTGAGCTTGACTGTGGGAAAATGATTTCCAACCGCAAAAGTAGATAAACCGCATATACGTTCTGCTAGATCTGTCGCGTAGTTCCACTTTAAACATTCACGTGCGTTCCTTTCCATCAAACACTTAATAGTCAATCAGCAATCAGCGGAACGTGCTCGATGGATAACGGGGACAAACACGTGTTGAGACCCAAAAATTAAGTCTTCGTTGGGACAATGAGCGTGACGTTTCACGTTGCTCAGTGTCCCAGCGCCGACTTTATTTTTAGGCCTAAACACCCGTTCGACACCATGATTCACCGAGCCCGCTCCACAGATTGTTGTGATTCGCTATTAAGTGTGGGATGGGAAAGTGAACACACGAATATTTTTAAAATGCACATGCAACCCTTTTTTTTTTTGATCGCCGTGTTTACGAGGTAAACTTCCTTGATGAAGTTTAAGCTCGAAGTTGCTAGTGGTTCCGTAGAATAGCCGGGTTGTATCAAGATTGAAAGAAATAAAACAATAAAAATGCGGCAAAAATAAAAATCGTCCTTTACGGCGCAGCCGTGACAATTAGGTTCGCCATTGTTCCAAAGCAGTTCCTAGACTCTGGACCACGCGAAAATGAAACCATCTGTGCTAATATCCGAGATATTAACCGGCTACGTGCTAAATATGATAGAATTTTTAAATCGAATAGACCTACATTGCTAAATTACCCAAGCATCAAGGAGAATGCAGGGAATGGTGTTCCACACGCCGCACGCGCACGCCTTCCCCGTATGAAAGATTCGAAGTAAATAACCAAAATAAAGCGATGATGAAAGCGCGTGCAAGATGCCATTTGTTTTAGGCTTTTGCTTTAGAACAGTTACGGCTCCAGACGCCAGAACGTGCGTCGCGTGGAATACGATTCCCCGCATTCTCCTTGAAGCTTCGGTAGTTTAACAATAGGTTTACTCCTCTATTCATCTCCATTTGACGTTCTGGGGAGGGGGGGGAGGGGGGGAGAGAAATGATGGTTGTTGGGTACACAGCTGCAATGCTACAACAGCTGTAACTGGACGCGAAATTTCCGTCCAGTTGAGAAATTTCAGCTGAGGAAGAACAAATTTGGCGACAAATATCTCAAAGCAGGTTGCTTTTATTTTAACTGAGTTCTTTATCCTTCCGTGGTAGTAGACTTCAAATCGTAATTGCAACATGGGCCATAAAACCTCGAATTAAAAGCTTAATTAGGACATTTTATTAATTAGTACCTTGATCGTCACGATTGATTCACCGCCTAATGTCCGCCGAGCCCGATAACCATGGAGTGAAGACAGACTCTTTGTAAAATGCACTCCCTTTTTCTAAAATTTTGAACTAACTAAAAAAAAAAACACCCGGTAAATTCATAAGACAACATTTTGTTTTAATTCAACCTTGCTAATATAGGGTTTTCTTAATTTGCTTAGGTTTAAAATTTTAAAATGACTCAACTTTGATTGATTTTCTTACTTTTTGAAGGTATCATTCACTATAATAAAACTGTAAACCAACCATGTATTCAAAATTGTTTTTGTCTGCCAGAGACGTCTCCAGGGCTGCGAAATCCTTCGCTGTCTCCATCGGCAGTTTGGGTAGCACAGGAGGGGGCGGAAAAGCGGCAGGGGCTGCAGCATGCACCTCTCTAAGGTGGATGATTTCTTAGCGAAGCCCTCCACCTCTTCGTAGAGTAGTTCAAGTTCTTAGTAAACTTTCTTGATGGAGGCTAGGGAAACGTTTGTTGGAGACACTTTCCAGAATGCAAAGCTTACTGGGTCATGGCATACTATTTCTGTTCTGCAGTTCCCAGACAGCAGAACACCAAAATATTTCTTAAAAGAGTCAAGTTAACGACCCGTTCATTTCTATACTTCGACTCACCCTGTAATGTACTAGGAGCCAAAGTTACGAGCCATGAGGTCATATCACGAGCAACTAAAAAGACGTGGCCTATTGATCTGATTCGATCTTCACGTCCAAGTGATACACCACGTGGTTTCAACTTTCAACGTATATTGTCATTGGACCTGCTGCTCAGTAGCTTTGGCTTGTAGTTCATCGTTGGGTTATACAAAGTATAGTTCTGGAAAAACTCTTATCCAATGAAATCGAAGAATAAAAATCAAAATTAATTTGTGGTAATAAAAACGCGTCAGATCTTTCATGTTCCAAATGATATAAAGTCCTTGCATACCGCGATTCATGGGATCCGCGGCCACGCTATCTATACGTGGCCACGCTGAAGAGCGTGCTTTGAAATCTAGTGTGAGCTTACGGTAGCGCGGTGGTGGATCCCGGAAGCGGTATGCTAAAATCGTGTTATAGAGGATTTCAGCATACCTCTTCCGCGATCCGCGACCGCGCTACTTGAGCGCGCGCTACGCCTGCAAGCACACGTGCAGGGTACACTCTAAAAAAGCGCGTGCCATTACTTTTCCGCAAAACACTCGGAGAGCCAATCATTGCAGTTTGCGGAGGCAGCTCAGCGAATGACAATGCCTAAACATATGTTTGTACCAAGAAACGAAGTCTGCGATGTAGCATTAAGCAATAGACCGATCTCACTAAGTGCTCGGCGCATGTGTGTGGCCGCCATAACTTTAGTTCACAGGAGGCGAACGGCAGTGCACGAGAGGGCTCCTGCCGTCTCGTGCTCCACACGCGCAGAGCTCCAGCGAGGTTGTCGCACGTGCAGAAAGACTAAAGTTCCCTGGATGCATTGCGGCAGCGGTGGCGTAGTCAAACTGGCTGGTGAGATCGGTCTATTCAAAACGTTATACGCTTGCATTCCTTAATGCTAGATCGCAGTCTTCGTTTTTGGTCTAAACATCTGTTTCGGCGTTGTCATGCGCCGAGCTGCATGCCTCCGCAAGCTCCATTGTTTGGCTCTCCGAGTATTCTGCGGGAAGCAGACGCACGGGCTTTTTTAGTATGTTGTGCCTCCGAAGCGCTACCGTGCCCGTGGAAGCCAGTGGTAATGCTAGGCCGAAATTCTCCAATATTGAACACATATGATTGAATTCCCAGGAACCGCGGTTCTATAGTAGGCTAATCGAACTTAAAGAAGTCAGGTACTCCTGCCAATAAACGTTTTTACTACTATAATTTACAACCTAATCCTTAGTTTAAATTTTGAAATTTGGATGTAATTTGTGATTGCTTTGCAGCGTTTCGGCACCATTTGGGAGACCTTTGTCGCACATATCAAGACTTGTGTTTTTCTTGCAGCCGGGATTATTAAAGTACTTTATCTGACTTGCTATAAGTCGCCAGCTTTTCCGAAGATTGGTTTGAGAAATCGCAATAACTTGCATAATCAATCGTACATACACAATGTCGTATGTCGTTGAAACAGGCATCATTAGCCAAAACCGTACAAAAGTAAGTTAGGCTAATTGCGAATCGATCCGATTGCATTCTTTGTCAAAACATCCCAGTCATGCCCGAGGGTAGAATGCCAGTGTCAATCGTCTCTTTCATATAGTGCAGGGCGGTGCGCTTCCGGTATGTGTATTGCAATAAGGGCGGATGTACGTCGCCCTACACTTCTTTGTACCGGTGTAGGAAGCGCAGGTAAATCGAACAGGCTAATGATACCAAGCGTACATTTTCAAATTCAAATGGCTGTGCCATCAGTGCCCCTGATACCCGAAAAAGTAAGCAACTTGTAGAATTAAAAGCGAAAGGAGCGTGTTGGTAGACCTAAAAAACAACAGAAAGAATTACCATAAAGAGGACAAGAATGCAGATGGGTACGTAACTTTCAACTCACAACAAACATTTATTCATGGGCGTACGTTCGCCCGCTCTCCGGCTCCCCATCCCGGAGAGGGCGAGAGACGGAAGGAGTGAGGCAAATTTGAAGGAAGAATAAGGAAGAGGGGGGGGGGGGGGAGGGGGGGGCACCGAAAGCGTAAAGATACGAAAGGAGCCGACAGGGCAGGAGGAACGAGTTATCCGCCAAGGTCGCCTAGCCCAAACTGGAAAGCTTGGGGTGCAAGAATGCGATCTCCCGTTCGGAGAGCGTCAGTGAGGGAGAGGAAATATTTACATCTGAGCTCTTTATGGTGTACGACTTTATAACCTCTCTTCCAAAGATTTGGCTGTGAAACCCCAAGGCACGCGTGTGCTCTAACCTGGGCGAACACCCACCGCACGCACGCCGATGCACCATGATCGGGTGCGCCGAGTCCTCCCCGGGCTCCGCCACCTCTCTGAAATGCTCCTGCTGACGGTCGGTGATACCCCTGCCTGTCTGGCCTATGTATTCCCCGCCGCAGGTGAACGCGATGGATTAGACCCTCTCTTTTTACATGGGACGAACTGATGCCCGTACATCTTAGAGCAGGTCTTTTTTAGAGAAGTGCAATTAACCATTTTACACAATTGTCTGAGTTTGAATTCGCAGCTGAACGCCGCCCCTATCGAATCTGGAGGCGAGCGCTATTAGCCGATGCGCTGTGTTGTGCGTAAAGGAATGACGGCCAGCCTCTTCTTCCGTTGTCTGGGTGCCGGTGTCGGAGTACCAGGGGCGAAAATTAGGCTCTTGAGCGAGTTTTTCAACAGGTCGCCCGGAAAGCCGGCCTTCCTCAACCTTTTTGTCTGTAGCCGGACACTATGTTCCACGTAATGAGGACAGGATCTAGAACGCACTGACGACAGAAGGGACTTGACGAGCCCTAGCTTAACGGTCTTGGAGTGAGCGCTAGCGAAGGGCAGAACTGGCTTTTCCGTCCTTTGCCTAAACTTTCAGAAGATTCCCCGGGACGGATCGCCAAACGAAGGTCCAAGAATTGGAGAGTTCCGTCGGAGGGGTACTCCCTTCGAGACGACGGAGGCCTCCGGATAGTCTCAGGGTCTGTCTGCTCTTCATGTATGATTAGGTAGTCATCTACGTAACGGTACACCAGGCACCCTGGCGCAGAATCCTCCAGCCGCTCCCTGATGGCCCGATCTACGTACATGAGAAATACCTCACTCAGAACTGGTGCAAGGCACGACCCGATGCACACCACCGCTCTCTTAATATACACCTTATCTTCGTATTCCACTAAGGTTGAGCGGAGGTAAACATCCACAAGGTCCAGGAACAACTGACTGGAATCTAGGATGAGTTTTGGAACTGACACGTGCCGTGTTCATGGATGGCGTCGTTCACAGAAGATAGAAACCACTGTAAATCCAGGCTATATAATATGCCCTCAATGTCCAGACAAAACAAACCGAGGGGCGCGGAGGAGACGTGGAGGGGATCAAGATGGGAGATCAGTTATGAGGTGTTAGTCACCCGGAAGGGTTGAGGGAGGATCAGTGAAGACAGGCTGCTGAGCAAAAAGGACGCCCAATTCTTCTGTCAGCACCTGTTCTCCGAAAGAGTGCTGCGGAGTGGGGCCTCTGCTTTATGAGTTTTTGCAGTCAGCTGCTTTCTGAAGCTTAGCGTTATGGGTTTTGCAGTCAGTGGCTTCCTGGAGCTCCTGGCTGTTTACCTCCGCTCAACCATAAAGGGACACTGACAGGGTATTTATGCTCGCCGAGGTTTTTAGTTGTACATGACATACGAGAGCCCAACTACTCAGAACAGAATTTTCGGCTCGAAATTTGGTTTCTTTCCGCCGATCAGGAACTGGCTGGTTTGAGTCGCGCTCACTCTCTTTCCTGTGGTCACGGGCCGTTATCTAAGGTTTGAACACAACCACAAAATTTAATCAAAGTCGTTGGTCATTGAAAACACACACTCGAAATAAAAATAAAAATATATGAAACCCTTTTTTTGTGGTTTCTAAAAAGCTGCAAATACGGTGATTGAAAAAAAAAGTTGCACGGAGAACCGGAAGCATTCTGTGCGTTCACTGCGTAATTCTCAACATGGCGTCGTTTCGCGTATCGTGGGACTCGCGGGGACGGCGATGGCAGCGGACGACGGGCGTGGAACCTCTACTTGAGAACTGACGTTCGCAGTACCGGCGAATTTAGTCTTCCTTTCAAAGAAAAATTTTGGACCGATTAAGACAATTGGTATATCCAGCAAGCCGATTTGCACGAAGACGTCGCCGACCCGTCGCCCCCTTCTCGTGTTTGAAGACATCGCTCGCGCAAACGTGAAGTACAGGAAGTGCGTACTTCGAGTTGAATATGCACGCGTACGATTTCTTTACTAAGTGCAAATGTGGCCAATGCTTGGTGCTGCCCGACTTCGAGCCTGGAGTGCATTTACTGGTGGGAAATCGGCAGCAAAACTTTGCCAACCTACAGTCGACCGGTTGCATTAGACGTTACTTCATACTAACGAAAGTGTTTCCCCAGTTGCTCAGCGGAAAGATGTCTACTTCACACGCGGCGGAACTGGGTTCGATCGTCGTGGGCGTACGTTTCTTTTGTTTTTCTTTCCAAACATTTTGCGATATTTACATTTATTATTTTACAAATATCACTAAAAACACAAATGTTGTGGACGAAACGTCGCTGAACTGAATGGTATGGGATTTCCTTTTTGGCATTTGCAAACTCAATGTAATCACTATCCACAAAATGCAAGGAGCATATAAATCGGGTAGCGTCCACTTTCCGAGGTGCCCGTAAATGTTCTACAGGAATTGCAGCCAGCCATTGGTCCCGATCCCGTTGACCTTTCGGAGACATGTGCAGACTCTGCCGCAGAACGCCACTTTTTTCGGACGCAGGACATGTGAGGCAGCTTTTCACGCAACATCTTGAGGGTATTCTTTTCGGAGCCGATCACGGAAAATTCACCATGGGCACTCATTACACATCTCCAACTCTTGAATGCACGAAACAACTCATCTTAGACTGCAGAACAGCGAGTGGAACAAACATAACTGCAAAGGAACCGCATGTCAAACGGTTCCTCGCTACACATGCCGTCTGCTGCGCTCAGAAAAAAAAATGAAAAGAAAAAACGTAGGAAACAAAAAAGCGCACGGTCGGGTGTTGCCGTGTGACTTCCACCACTCACTCTCTCCCTCCACTTGTCCGACCTCCGCGTGCAGGTTTTCGTTTCGGTTTCGAGCAGTTGCTTTTTCTGGCTTTATTAAAAATATATGTTACTCTGTTGCAAAACGTTAATTGGGTAGTCTTCCGACACCATAATAATTCGCCTAGAAAAAAAAATGAAAAAAAAATTCGGGGTTGTTAGTGTCTTTTTAATGGAGTACGAAGGTAATGTGTATATTCAGAGAGGGCGGGGGGGGGGGGGTGCATCGGGACGTGCCTTGCACCGGTTCTGAGTGAGGTGTTTCTCATGTACGTAGATCGGGCCATCAGGGAGCGACTGGAGGATTCCGCGCAGGGCTTCCGGGTGTACCGTGTTGTAGATGACTTCCTAATCATACATGAAGAGCAGACAGACCATCAGACTTTCCTGGAGGCCTTCTCGTCGGGCCCCGCGGCCCTCGTTTTTAAAGGGATACTTCAACGAAATTTGAAGTATACCCGTCATGTTCAAAAGTTGGTTGAATATGATCCACAATATCCGTAAATGCCTATCGCCCGTTTGTATTTTCAGCCTGGTGGCTGCATTTTTCGTTATAAACGGCAAATCTGGCAAACGCTCGGCGAGCAGCCAGCGGCGAGCACGTGACATCCCCGCAATCGTGACGTTGTTTGTCTCGGGACGAGCAAAGCTGCGGCGAGTCTGACGTCGAGAGGATGTCGTAGTCGTTCCAGCCACCGAAGCGGCTGCTTTTGTACGAATTTTGAGTGACGGGTTAATCTTCTATAATATTGTAGGGGGACAATAGCGACCTCTGGGACACACAAAAGGGATTCTCGGGAAGAGGGAGTTCCTCCTTCCCTCTTCTCTCGTCATGGCCGGAGGCGAAACAGATACCGTCACTAGCTGTCAAGGTTCCTAGACGGGCATTACAAACGAGGCGTTAGCGACATCCACCAGGTGCTCTTTGCTAATCGTTTAATTCGTCTTAAAATTCCTTTTCGTGCATTTTTTAACAGGATATTGGTGTGTCCGATTTGATACTGGTCCTTTCAACGCATATAGACCAAAAAGTAAGCGCGAAAATGTCGTTGTAGTATCTCTTTTAAAGAGAGGACGCCTCCAACAGAACTCTTCAATTCTTAGATTTTCGTTTGGCAATCCATCCCGGGGGAATCTGCTGAAAGTTTAGGCAAGGGACGGAAAAGCCAGTTCTGCCTTTCGCTAGCGCTCACTCCAAGACCATTAAAGGGAAGCTAAAGCGGTTTAAAATATGAAAGAAAAACAAAACACCCGAGCATAGTTAACCAGATCTCAGCCATTACGAATATCAAATTGGTTTCGTAATGTTGTGCGCGTATTAACCGCAAAGGCGCCTTCAACGTAGAACTGTAAGCAGTGATAGAGTGAAGGCGAGCTATTAAAGGAGCTGTGCAACGATATTCAATTGGAATGTTTTTCACTTTACACGAGCTTACTGGCACTAGTGGGACTCAAGGATACTCGCACGCAACGCCACTGGCCAAGAAACTCTTTTGTTGCGGTGTAATTTCAAGGACAAAAGCGATCATTTTCATTCAATCTCTTCTTTGCAAAATTTGATGACGTAACGTGGGGATCGCAGTACACCCATAGTGACGATATTTGAATGCTGCTCATAGATTGGACCCGAGCATTGCGTGGGCACTCGATTTGGGCTCGTGATAATTACTAGCTCGAGAAGCATTCGGGTAGTGGCCCGTGTCCAATCGCTGCAACGACGACAAAAGCCGAGCCATAACAATGTCTGGAACTCAGCGCGTGTCCTGTGCTTTGCCAACCCCAGCGCGTGGCTATGATCAACATTGGCGGCATATAATCGGCTCCAGATCACGTGGCAGCTTGTTCTGGCTGCGAGTTGAGGGAGTGAACGCTGCTCGTTTTTCTTGAATTTTTTTCTGGGACTTCTATTGCGTGGGGTGAAAAACGAACGCGTGTTTCATAGGTCATTAACGTCAGGGATCCGTTCTAAGCGGTATTTGCGCAAAGTACAAAAATTGTTGCATCGCCCCTTTAATGAATCGTCATTTTGTAGACCCTGAGATGAGACAATAAAAATGGATGAAGCCAACAAAATCTCAAACGCAGCTGAAAATCATTGATTTGAGCACATTAATAAATAGACTTTCAAACATACGGAGGAAGAGAAAGGGAAAGAAGGAACTCAAACGCATAAACAAGACGATCATCGAGTTCTACCCAGACAACATCAGCCACTCCCCGGCTCTACACTTTTGGAAAAGGAACCGCCACCCGAACAACAACCCGAAGGTCCAGCACACAAGTCGACCTCCATGCCACTGAAGCCTAAGCTCAATTTCCTACTTCCAAGGAACCGCCTATCGCCACGAATGACAAGTGATGAGGTCACGAAAACTGAAGTGAACTAAACGTTTAATGGGGCGAACTTGTGCCCAAAACAAACAAGAAAAACGGGGAAAAAAAAGGCGAGCGTCGCAAGCGGCGATGGCGGCAAAACAGCAGGATCAAACGCTGGAGCGAGACTGACTCGGCACGAGATGCTCGTGCCGAGCGAGGCGACTCGGCACGTGTCGAGTCGCAGTCGTACACGCGTGGGATTCTGGAACAATTGGCGTAGAAGCGTTCGGCGCGTAGAACAAGCAACAGGAACCTCGAATTTACCAGAAGACAAAATTGCAAGAATAAATAAATGACGCGACGCACACAGGAATCGAACACCAGCTCTTCGCGTGGGAGGCAAGCACGATAACCGTTAGGCCACGGCCGCGCTGCCTACTCGGCTAGCCTAGAGTTCCTCTATATGCTCCCCCGAAGGGGGAGCAGAGTTGCGCATTTGATTTCCCCGCGCCGCCACGCCGCTATTCGCCGAGATCCATCACGTGAGGAGCAAAGCATCCGGCGCCGTGCAAGAAAGCCACCTTTACGGTCGCTCCGCCGACGTTTCTCGCGCCCCGGCATATGTTCCCCTGCTTTCGCCCTCCTTCTCCTCCTCTCCTGTTTTCCATGCGCGGCGGCGCGCGGCGCCGCTATTCGCCAAATTTAGTCACGTGAGGAGCAAAGCATCCAGGGCGTGCGGGAAAGCCGGCGCTACGGCCACCCGCCGAGGCTGAATGCGCAACTCTAGATATACAGGAACTCTAGGCTAGCCGCGCGCGTGGCAATACTTCCCGGACCGACTCCGCAATCCAAGATAAATGTTTGTTTTGAATTGAAAGATACCTACCCGTCTGTTTTCTTGTCCTCTTTGTGTTTATTCTTTTTGTGGTTCTTTAGATCTGCAGAAAGTTCACTATATTTCAGGAATATTTTAGCCGCAGGAAGCCAAGCATTCAGATTATGGGAAAATGTTTGAACGGGCACTGACGTCGATCCTGAGATCGTCCCTTGTGGGTTGACAACTCAATCTAAACGCCCTAAGCATCTAAAAAAAAAAGAAACATGAAATTACAATCGTGCGTAGCTTATTTCCTTGTTAAAAGAATGGTCAAAGATCGCGACATGCCCTTTTTGGGAACAATTTTCTTCCGAGTGAAGGGGTCGACGAAGGGCGCTTGTCGGCGAGCTGCAAGCGATGGCTTCGCCCGCGGTGAAAAAGAGGTCTTATCCGAATGTGTACCTATCGAACCCCTTCAAAACGAGTTATAATAAAATCGCTTGAAATCTGCGCGTATTGTAGGACTTTCATTGGTCCACACAATGTAGTTCGCGAGAAAAAAGAGTCCACCTATTTTTCTATTAGGAAATAAGCGCCTTCGGCGCTTGCATCCCATGATGTACCAACTGGCCCATCTAAGCATTTTATTGTTTTTCTATTGCCCTCAGTTGGATAGGAGGTTTTGTAATATAGCGCTTAGTAGATGTGGGAACTAACACCTTTGAAACAATATAAGATCAAAAACGACCTTTTCAAAAATTGACTTCAGTGCCCATTTAAGCGCAGTATATATGGTATTCAAACCCCTACCTGCAGCTTGCAGTGCAAAATAGTCTGTTATGAACAATTTTCGCCCCATTGATTTGTATGGCGGCCGTTCTGGAATGTAAATAAATAATGTTAGTTCATCATCTGAAAATAATAAATAAATAGAGCATTTATATGTCGTCCTAATACTGTAGACAAGGCGCGCGCACCGAAACATGCGAGGAATTTATGCTTGCCGTTCCGCTGCGTGTGATGCGGTGTTCTCGCCAGTTCTAATTGTTTTCCATTATTTTCTCCTTTGTCTGCTTACTGGTGACAGTACGTGTACTTGTGTTTACGTTAAAGCACTCAATTGGGCTCACGTACGAAGTGTCAGCAAACCGGCTGCCGCTCGTGTTTGCGATTAGAAGCAAGATACCTCACATACGAAGTCGATTTCATTAAAGTATATCTAACTATTCTCGTGCTTCATAAAGTTGTCTTCAATTTGGTACGAGTCTACACTGCGTGTATGGCAAACTCGACACCTGCGCTATTTCGCAGTTTACGTCAGAATTGTGTGGTGTATGCAAACTTTGACCGATTTTGTTCACGCCTCAAATGACCCTATTTCTTAAAAATGTAGTTGCAGCGGTGCTCTTTCTACGCTAGAAGAAACCTTAAAAAAGTGAGGATTTCTTGCTGGCGCCACTCGTGTCGCAATAGTACAATAGAAAGTTAAAAGCGTCAATTGAAATGCGAGCATAAAAGAAGCTGTGATAACATCTAAATTTTACTTTTTATAAACAATAAAATTCAAATAGATGCGTAGTTAAAGGGCCCGTGCAACGCAATTTTGTTAGATTTTTTTTTGCTTTACATGGGCGTACTGGCATTACTGTGACTTAAGTATACACCATAGAGTTATTATAATGTACGCTAGAGGTTCAACTGGCGCTAGTGTGCTGACGCAAATTGAAGCAGACAGCAACCAGTCCAAAATTGACTTCCGGTAATGCATTTCTATGGGAAAAAGTGAGTGCATTTTCTCCCTGCGCTCGATCTTAAGAGCAGATATCCCAAATAATTCGTACGTACTAGGTAGCTTGGAACATTTCTCAGTCAGGCCGACGAAATAATTGGTCAGTTACGGCGTTTTTCTTTCAAATTCATCGCGTTAAAAACGGTGCTAAAACGGCTTCGTACGTGTATTTTTGTGCACTGCCGGACACTGTTAGCGCGAACGCGACGTCGGCGCTTTTCAGCATAAAGGATATACGTGCCAAAGGTGCCAAACGGACGAAGAACATCCGGAAATTAAGAAAGACTGCAAGAACTACGCAGTAACACTGGATCAGTAACTACACGTGCATGCAGGATCAAAATAAATTGAAGGCCACGTAATCTATTCCTATTTAAAATAAGTAAGTACCGCTTTATTCTTTCTGCCCTGAGCGAAGCTGCTTGTTCTACGTTCAAAATATCACCCGCGCGCTCGAAATCTTTGAGAACAAGTGCCCGATAAAAGCTGCTCGGCAGAGAAAACAATACGAAGAGACACCTTTCATAGCCCACGGACTTTATTCTCTACGTTTTGAATGTTTTTATCCGCTCATGCACGACGGGGACATTTTCATATAGTGACGGTACTGGCATATTATCAATATATAAGCGTCACCGGAATGCTGGCGAGCCTTGAACACGCTCTACATTCCTTGCGATTGTAGTTTCGCTTCGATTCGTCGCTTGTTTTTACACACCTGCTGCGGAACACACGTTTGGGACTGAAATGTAGCGAAGTTAAACATCGTTCACTGATGAAGAAAAAAGCGCTAGCTAAAGCAATTACACTTTCACAGTGTTAATCAAGGTACATACTATACGGTACGACCCAAATAACCACAGTGTTCCGTGTTATTTTTCGGCGAAGAGGCAAAATGCACGCGCATTTTCCCATAGGAATGCACAGGAGCACCGCAAAAGTAGACTGGTTGCTGTCTGCTTCAATTTGCGTCACGGAAGTCGCGTAGACACTAGCGCCAGTTGAACCTCTAGCGTACATTATAATAACTCTATGGTATACACGAACATGACGCCACTGATTCAGATGTTTGTACTTGGCCGGTTGTTCTCAGCGAGTTGAGGGGATGAGCACTGCTCGCTTTTCTCTATTTATTTCTGCTACTGCCACTGGGCGAAGAGGAAAACGAATGTCTGTTTCGCGAATTATTAGCGTCAAGGATACATTATACGTAGTACTTAGCGAAAGTTAAAGTAGTCAGTTACAAAGGGTGTTAAACTTGATTGAACCATATCTATGTGATGTGGTGCTTACTGAGCTATATTGCCGCGATGTTAAAAACTCAGGACAGATTAAAAAGGTTGGTGTTCAGGTTTAAAAAGACGTTTTGGTTTTGAGAGGAAAAATAGGGCCCTGATCAAAGAGATTGTGGTCAAAGATTCAAAAGACGTTGTGAGATTTCGGCTTAGGAGATGAAAGGTCTGTGTAAACCTTAACCGCAATTCTTTTATACCATGAAATGGGTCCAAGTGTGAACAAGCAATATGTAACGCAACGAGCCATTGTGGTTTTCGAAACAATCAGCACGCCTGGTAACCACGGCCTCCTTTTATGTCTCTCTAGTATGGAGTCGCTTGCAATGCGCCAAAGCGTCGCTATCTAACCTCAAACTTTGGAGCTAATTTTGAATTGAACGGCAAAAAGCCTATCAGTGCGAACTTGAGGGCGAACCGAACCCGAAAACTTTTCGGTTCGGCACCCTGGCTCAGAGAAACTAATATAAGTTTTTGTAGATGTGGTTCACTGTCCCGCAATGTTCTGCGTAATCCGACGCGTAATCCGGAAATCTGCAGCCAAGGCTGGCTGCACGGCTTCGCATTAGCCAGCTGCATCTTTGTGGCGGAGAGAAATGGCACGCAACGCTGAGCGACTCGGCGTATCTATTAAAAAATTTCGTCAAACACGTATTTTACTGGTCCAATTTACGCAATGAAATTTCAGATATCTACTCCAAGCATAAGAAAGGAAAAAAATCTGCTCTATTTGAAAGCATAGAGCAGTGGTTTTACACAACTTATGGTTCGCGGACCCCTTTTGGAATGGAGGAAGTTATGGGGGACCCTTTCGTTGTCAGGGTAGGTAAAAAGATATTGGAGGATTATTATTTTGACAGAATAAATGAATATAACTAAGTAATAGTGTGAAGCGAACGTATCTCGTTTACATGCACTGAAGACAAATCAACCACGCTGTCACAGAATTCGACTATTTTTCTCTTCTTTGGAGGTTTCGTGGGGGAGCGCGTCCGATTGTCGGTCGCCTCTTGCCCTGCCGGTTGAGCGGGAGAGCTATAGTAGGTTACAAGTCAAGAAGGTAGCGGTAAATGCCCCTCAAAGGGAATCATAAATCCCTCCGCCACCTCCGCATCCAATAGCGTCCCATCGTTTCCATGACGTCACGGCCAACGCGCGAGGAGGGTCTTGCCTTTCTGTACATATTTGCTTTATCTTTATACTTTGTCTCAGCATTGTGGAAGCCTTGAGAGGTAGATTAGAGTCATCCCCTCCGATGGAAACAAAGACGACTTTCGGGGACTAGCTTCCCCTCCGATTGATACAAAGGCTGCTTTCAGGGGCTCGCTCCCCTCCGATGAATACAAAGGTCGCTTTCTTAAAAGTTGGGGTCGGAGACAAGTTGGCACCACTCTGTGGCCATTATCGATCAATTGAAACGTGGAAACAGCGCAAAAAGATTCGACAAGGGACAAGTGAAAGAAGTGCACGGACAAGGCGCTGACTATCAACTGAAGTTTAATTTTCAGGCAGAACCATAAAATAAACACAGGGAGCATAGGAAAGAACCAATCAAGACACAAACAAATATACAACCCAACCGACAAGATTTCTACCACGTCATCACCCTCACATGTGCCTGCCATTCTCCTTGATAAAGGACTATCATCATCCCCCAAGTGCACCGACGGTGCGCTCACACATTCCTCTTCCCCTTTCGATAAAATGAAAAATGCCTCTTCAATCTCTCAGGCGGTTTTATGCTTTATTACGCGCCAAGATCGTCAGGTGGTGGTGCCCTATGTCCACGCCCTCTCCCATCAGGTCAGGCAGTTGCGCACAAGTATAACGTGTCAGTGGTGTTTCCAGCACCCTTGAAGCTGTCACGTCTGTGCTCTGCTGTTAACCGAGGAGGACCAGTGTTTTGCTACATGTGATGTCAACCACCGCACTCCTTTTGTGCCATGCGCGCTAGGGGTTGTGTATCAGATCCCTTTCACATGTGGTAGGGTGTACACTGGCCAAACAGGGAGGTGCGTGAACGTGAGGGCTGAGGAGCATTCCCTTTCTCTCCGTTCCTCCCCCTCTGGGCACTTAGCGGTACATTGTAGTAGGTGCGGATGCGTACCTATTTTTAATGATACCTGACAATCTTGGCGCGTAATAAAAAGTAAAAACCGCCAGCGAGCGTGAAGAGGCATTTTCACTTTAATGCGCAGAGGTAGGATATGTGGAGCGCTGCCGTCCGGCAACTTGCTTGGGATGATGAAGATCCTTTTATCAAGGAGAATGGCAGGCACGCGCGAGGGTGATGACGTGGTGTGAAATCTTGTCGGTTGGGCGTATATTTTTTGTGTCCTGATTGGTTCTTTCCTGTAGCTCCCTGTGTTTATTTTATGGTTCGGCCTGAAAAACAAACTTTAGTTGATAGTCAGCGCCTTGTCCGTGCACTTCTTTCACTTGTCCCTTGTCGAATTTTTTGCGCTGCTCTTCCACGTTTGGAGATGTTCGAACCAACTCGCCCAACTTACCGCCTTGCTATCCATTGAAGCGGAACAAGGAGAGTTTCCAGTGAACTCTTCATTCGACTGCGGAGGGGTTTGAAACCGGCGCACCGCGCTTGTGGGAGGAGCTTCTCCTAATTGTAACCGACTATAGCTGGGACCATCGGCTGGTGCTGTTTCGCGGCCCCCGTTATTGGAAACCGAGGGAGAGGGTCCCTACTCGAGTACGGTGCGGCGGAATGTTCTGTCCCTAACTCAAGAAGTTTCTTCCTTCTTTTTTTTTTCCTTTTTGTTGTTGTTGTTTTGACAAGAAATGAAATGTTCCCGGAAAGTGAGGACCTCGGCTTGGTTTCGAGCCGAGTCAAGTCAGTGAGTGTATGCGGAGACTGGACCGGGGGGGGGGGGGGGTGGACACGACGTGAAAGTCGGGAGCGTCAGCGGGTGCGGCGGAAGGCGGAACGCCGGAAGACCTCGGCGCGGCTCTGCAGGCCCCCAAGTGTGCGTGCTCGTGGATGAGTGTGGTGCCGAGGAGCATCGCACGGAGCATCCAAGCACGCACAGACTTCCCCGTTTCGACCAGCGCCGCAACAGGCCCGCGTCACCCACACCACTTTCCGGGACCCGGGTTCGTATCACTCACCCTCCTAGAATCGTTTAACATTTAGAGCTATTATTGTGTTATACTTTTTTTCTTTGTTTGTTTGTTCGTGTCCAGTGTCGACAACGCCTTTGAACCGTTGCTGTGCCGGTTATTTCTTCCTTTTTTATGTGTGAGGAGTGCCTGCGCGCTAAGAAAAGCAGTGCGATTTTTTTCCCTTGAATTTTATTGTCTGTAGAAGCTCCACGCGCGAGAAGGGGAGGAGTTGGTTTGTGTTTGTTATTTTTTTTGCGTTTGGTGTTGCAGTTTTGAACGTGAGTCCAGTAAATCGTTCAATTATGTTAACGCAACGTCTCCGTCTCGTTCCTCGCCCCTCACAGTGAGTCCGTCCACCAGGGCGTGGACCTATCGTCCGGTAAGCGGTCCTAACAAAATTATAAATTTTGTTTGCATGGGATATTTTATTTTACCGAACCTGTGACACACGCATAGGATGAATGTTCTTAACGTGAAAAATACTTTTATTGCCGAACTTGATTGCTAGGGCTTCGCGGACCCGAAGATTGTCTTCACAGACCTCTATTTGAGAACCACTCGCATAGAGCATTCTTGAAACAAGTACGTTATTTTTTTTTTGTTGTACTCGAAATTTAAGTTTGATGTTATAATGACTTATTTGGGAAGTGACGGAGATGCTTTGCCGAACTTTCGTGATCGCGTGATCACTACATCGTATGTAACTACGTGACACGTAATCATGCGACATTAGGCCAAAGTATCAGAACACGTAAAGCTTAAGTCCTGACACCAAGAGCCCATTGCCTTGACCACACTGACAAACTTCGCGTGATAGATAATAAACAATTATTTTACAATAGCTCAATTATGATAATAGTGATGAATGGTTAACTACATCATAAGAGTACTAATGCCATACCCACGACTTCGTACACCTCGACCGGAAATTACTATATGCATGACGCGAAACTTGTTGGATCTTGGATAGAACGAATTGTCGAAACAAGCCGTTTTAAAGCTGCAATTAAAAAAAATTGTAGCGTAACTTAGCGGAAAGGTATCCACTTCGTACGCAGCAGTCCCAGGTTCGATCCAGAATGGGCATACGTTTTTTTTTAGTTTTGTTTTACATTTTTGTATTGTTGAACGTTTAGTGCTATTTACGAGATTTCTTTTTTACAATTATCACTGAAAAAAACGAATGTTGTCGACGAAACTTCACTGAACTAAATGGTATGGCACTCCCATTCCGGAGGTGCAATGGGGACAGCGGGGCTCGGGTTGCCGGCTGGACGCCGCGTGTACGACGGGGCCAAGTGGGTTAATATTTTTGTAATTAGTAGCCGCAGACTGTCGCCGCCAAGCGCCGTTAATGCAGGCCGGTTTGGGGGGGGGAGGGGGGGTTGAACACGCTCCCGTGATGCACGCGCCGTCCAAAAACGGTGACTCATATGGAATGAGCTCTCTGCGTCGTGCGTATAGCCATTTCCGGTCCAGGTGCACGACGTCATGCTTATGGCATCAGTCATATGATAAACGTCATGTATTAATATTTCGCATGTAAACGAAAATCTACCCAGCGATTTCGGCAAAAATTTTTCAAATATGCATGCGCGCACACTGCCGCCCCCAGGTACGCGCGTGCAGCTTCGATTTGTTGATTGCTAATCTTTTACCGCCTGAAGTACATTTTATGCACCCTGCGACACTCGTTTGTACTACATAGTGCAAAGAACATCCGCTTGACTAAGGTATGGAACGTTCTATTTGACGAGGGTTTCTGTGTCTAGACCCAAAGATGGCCAATTATTGTCAGTAATACCTCTCAATGCACTGAGAGTAACAAACGAAGCCCTATGGTTGAAACCATCGACCGTGACGGATAATTTACGGTCGCATTAAATCAGTTCGGCCAACGTTTCCTTTAATATGGGATTCAAGTAATGAAGTTGATGATAGGTGGTTGGTGCCAGTTATTTATTACCACGCAGTAAACTCGTATAAACTCGCAGTTAAACTGGCTGTGCAACTATTTCAAGATGAAAAAGAATATGCATCTTGTCATTTTGGCATCATTTATCGTGTCCCGGAGGAAAGATAAAGCATATCCTTCCTTGGAAATGTCGTGATTCGGCTGCGTAATCGCAAAGCAATAGCTTTTCCCCCATGTGCAGCCGCAAGTGGCAGCTGAAGAGCGGGAAGATTACGACGCCCGCTAATGTCAGCAGAGAGAAAGGGAGAGCAAGCGTCCTCCGAGAGAGCACACGGGAACCTACACGGGAAGCTAATTACGTCACTGAGCGGGTGACCCTGGAGACTGCGAGTAAGTTGAGGTGTGCCAGAAATTCCAATATTTCACTTTTTTTTTACACAAGAACTAGGACACGCAGTCGAAATCGGCTTTCTTTTGTTAACTTTACTCTCTTAAAAATGACTGCGCGTCTACTTACCCCAAAACACTCAAAGAGTCAATCTCTGTGATTTACGAAATCAGCTCAGCAAACGATGAGGCGGAACATCTGTTTAGACCTCCAAATTAAGTCTGCGCTGTGGCATTACACAATGCAGGCATTACGTTTTGCATTGCGTGATGCCACTGCCCAGACTTCATTTTTAGGTCTAAACGGATGTTCCACCTTATTATTCGCTGAACTTATTTTGTAGATCGCAGAGATTGGCTCTTCGAGTGTTCAGTGGGTAAGTAGACGCGCAGTCATTTTTTAGAGTGTAGAAGTGTCAGAGGGCAACTTCCACAAATATGTGTAACGAAGCCCGAAAATGAATGAATGAATAAATTTATTGAATCAGGATGGCTCTGTGGCCGGTATGGGGAGAGGGGAAGGACGGTGGGGGCATTCTGCAGTTCATGTTCTGCTGACAAGGTGGGCCTCCTTGGCAAAGTTCCACAATGCAAGCAGCGTTGCGTTGACGTTGTCATCGGGATATATCCATTCGTGGAGTGTCTGGACTCCTGGTGGCTTGTGCTTGTCGCGAATGGTTGCTAGAGCCGGGCAGGACAATAGTAGATGAATGACCGTTGGTGGTTCCTGTCGACACTGCTTACAAAGTAGTAGAGCCGAGGGGATCTGCGTGGTTTTGTGTTGCTTGTAGTATTCCCATCTTGTGATGATGTCTTCAGTAAGGGCGAATCCGGAGCGGGCTTTGGTAAGGAGGACTTGTGCCCCTCTGGGAATGTTCCGGGGTATGGGGCGTTGTAGTGGGGGAATGGTGTTTCGTAGTTCCTCCTTGTTTTCGTATCTTATTCCCATTCGTTGCTCTTCTGGAGGCGGCTTGTATTGGAGGGTGGGCACTGCCGACTCCGAGGGGTGATTGAGAAGAGCCTCCCTCGCGAGTCTGTGTGCCTCCTCGTTGCCCGCGTTCCCGCTATGGCCGGGTATCCACTGCACTTGGACCACGATATTGTAGTTCCTATGGATTTCTTTGCAGAGTTCCTTGATGTAGTAAGGAGTAGAGTTCCGCCGTACGGGGCCTCGTAGGGCTTTGAGAGCCTCTAGGCTGTCCGTGAGAATGGTTGCTTTGGTCAAAGCGTGGGGTGTTGGTTCCATCAGTGTCCTTATTCCCAGAAGGATGGCCTGCAACTCTACCTCCCTCGGAGAAATTTTGTCCCTTGTGGAGAAACACTGGGTGCGTGTCATGCCGAATGTGTCCGTGGCAGCTATGGCCAGGAGGTTGCCGCCATCCTGTCTTGCTCCGTCCACGTAGATCTGCTTGTCCTCTGGGCACGTCGGAGGGGCTGCTTGTGCGTGCATGTCCCTTTGGTGAGTGTGTTCAGTGGTGGTTACTTTCACAGGTACAGGCTTCGTAGTGGTCACGAGTATGTCTTCCCACGGGGGTACCATGGGGTCGAACGTTGTAGCGTGGAACGTACGGTCATCATATTCCAGGAGACGTTGACCTTGTGGGGTGTGGAGCCGTCGTGCCTGATCATTGGTTGCTCTGGTTGAGATAACGTCCTGTAGTGCTGGGAGTTGACAGTACCTGTAGAGTTCTTCTGTGCGCGTGTGATGTGGGAGGCCTGTAATGACCCGCAGGGCTTGTCTATAGAGGCTTTCAAGTTTCTGTAGTTGTACTCGAGTGAGCTGGTAGTGAATAGCCCCGTAGCACGCGCGTGAGACCAGGACGGCTTGCACGAGCACACGGGTAATGTCCTGCGTTGCTCCTCCAAACTTGTTGGATATGCGCCTAATTAGATGCAGGAGCTTCTTCCATGTCGGGGTGAGTTGCTTGAGCCATGTTTCTGCTCCTCCTTTGGTGCTGATGGGCACCCCGAGTATGCGAATCCAGCCTTCATTAGGTTGGGAGAGTGTCCTGTCTTGTAACGTGAGTGACACCTTGGCTCGTTCTGCGGGAGAACCTCCGATGAGGAGAAATTGTGTTTTCTCTGGCGATATTTGCATACCTGTTGGGGCTATAGCTTTCTCAATGATGAGGAGCGCGTTCTGGATCTCATCACAGGCCCGCTCTGTACTTTCAAAATCACCACTCTCTGACCACAACGTGATATCGTCCGCATAGAACGTAAAGTGTATAGTAGATTCCTTTTCGAGGGCCATCGCTATGGATCTCATAACAATGTTAAAGAGCATCGGTGAGATAATTGAGCCTTGAGGTACCCCTACTTCATTGCTGTATATGCGGGGGTTCGACGTTCCTGTCTGAATCTCAAAGGTGCGTTGATGAAGGAAGCTCTTAACGAAGTTGAGCATACGTCCTCCTGGATATGCTTCCCGGAGGCTGTCGAGTATGGCCTCGTGGGTGACTGTGTCAAAAGCTTTCTTTAAGTCGACAGCCACCAGGATATGTGGCTGCAGTCTTCTGTGTTTGCAGAGTACCCTACGTAGAAGGAACAGGCTATCATGTGTCCCCATATTGGGCCGAAAGCCTGTCTGTGCTGGATGGAAAAAGGGGAAGCACTCTTCAAGATGGTGATTGAGCCTATTGACGCACATTCTTTCCAGGAGCTTACAGATGGTGGGTGTGAGAGAGACAGGCCTCAGATGGCTTGTCGTGTTGGGCTGTTTGCCAGGCTTGGGTATCGGAGTGACCATAGCATGTTTGAGTGCGGGAGGGAGCTCCCCGCTCACCCAAACATTATTGATTGCTTCCAAAAGGGATGTCTTGCCTTCTTCAGGCAAGTTCCGAAGTGCAGACCACGTAATGCCGTCCTTTCCTGGGGCACTTTTTACTCGAACTTGATCAAGGGCCGTGACGAGCTCCGCCATAGTAAACAGACTTTCGATAGGGTTGCTCTCATCAACTTCCTCAGGCACGTATAGGAGCTGACGTGGAGGCGTCGCAGGTTGGGGGAAAAAATCCGAGCCGCTTCCTCCTCGATGTCTTCGAAAGATTTGTTTTGCTGAAGAGCTACAGTTGGAACTATGTTGGGTGTCCTGCTCTTGCCTTGGAGTGCGGTGAACGTGGTCCAGAGCTTCGCCAGTCCCGTTCTGCTGTTGAAGGATGCGCAATGCTCTGTCCAGCGTGTTCTCGAAAGGGTTTTGGAATGTTGTCTTATCTGTGCGGTCTTATGCCGTAGTTTGATAAGCTCCTTGTATGTTTGGCCGTTGCTGAGATATTGCTCGTGCATTTGCTCTCGAGTTTCCCAAAGATTAAGAAGATGTTTGTCTGGTGCCGGTGCATCTTCGGCGAGTTCCAGTTCTCGAGTTGATTCGGTAAGGGCACTTGCGATGGCGTCTATAAGCGTTAAGCAGTCTCCCTCGTGTATACGAGATGCCCAGTCCGTGCAGCGAACCTTTCGTTTCCGCTTCCTTTGACCTGTACGGAGTGTCAGCCATATAGGGTAGTGATCACTGCTCCACGGATCTCCCTCACAGTCCCATGATGTAATAAGCCTGTGTGAGCTCCATGTGAGGTCTGGTGTGGTGCACTGTTGTCGAGAGTGTAAGGCCACCCGAGTCGGAATGTCCAAGTCGTTGAGGAGAATCAGGTTCGCCAAGTTGGCCTGTTGCTCAAGTTCGACGCCTCTTGGTGTGTTGCGCTTGTATCCCCAGGTCGTGTTAGCTGCATTGAAGTCTCCTGCTATCAATATGCCATCGCTGGGGAATAGCGAGCGCAAGTGAGACATCCATGTGAAGTTGCCTCTACGCTGTCGTCTAGTGTAGGGGCGTAGATAAACGGATACAAGGATAATTTTCTGCGGAGAATTCAAATCTATACCTACGGCCACCACCTCTCTTTATATCGCTGCAGGCGTTGCACTGCCCCTTTAAGGAGTAGAAGAAAACTTTCCATCAATATTTTATACGGCATTCAATGAAACGGCGCTCGAAGAAATAGCCGGTCCCACGACACAGCGTCTACAGTTGGTTTTCGATTCTTCTCGCCTTTAGTATTATTAGTGGTAAAAGTTTGTCAGATAAGATGTAATACGTTCAGAATTCACCTCTAATCTCTTCTCTTGAACAGCAGCTGACTTTTTGATGATTTACTTGAACCTATCAAAATAGCTTATTATATCTTCTGTTTGGTCATTATAAAAGAAATGTCGGCTAGGGACTATTACTCACAGTTTGAGATATTTGGGTTGCAGGCATCAATACCCCTGACTGTTTGTATTGAAGATGAAGAAGCATGTATTGAAATCTAAAGCCTGCAAGATTGGAGCACATGGTGCAATGTTATAACTAATATCCTAACTAAACTTAATGGGTGCTTTCAGGCGTAAGACACAGATTTTGCAAGCCGAACACAAAAACACAATAAAAAAGCATCTTAATTATTACCTCTCGGACACACAATCACACATGGCTAAGCCGCAGATAAAGGCAGCTTATAAGAAACAACACGGCAGAAGAGGATCGAGGAAACGTCTCCTCCATCCTGTTCTGCGGTGTTGGTTTTTATAACCTCAGTCTCGTTTTTTTTCACAATGTTCAATTTATATTAGTTTTTTTAGCACCCTTGCGTTCTGTTCGAGTTTATGATAAAAATTATAAATATCAATTTTCGTCCTCGTTTTATCACACATTAGCTCCTGTGATGATAGTCAAATTTGGCTCATGCATTATACATGAGCATTTCGTGAAAGCTTTGAAGCCTTTAGAAGGTTTCTTTTCACTGACATATGTTATATTTGAAAATCTGTGTCAATCATTATGCTCTCCGATAGCGATAACTGATAACGGCCTGACTCAAACGAAAAGGTACCTTATCAAAACGCAAAAGCGGTCCTCTTAAACCTGCCCTCTGCGCCAAAGAGGATAATTCAGCACCCTTACCTCGAGCGAAAATCTTGATTGGCGCCTGCTTCGTCCAGGTGTCTCGGTTCACGGGTTCGCCAGTGCGCACCGCCTTCATTATTCTTGCGGAGGAATAATTTGAGGGCGACCACCAACAATACGTTTTTGCGTTTGAAACCCATATATTGGGTAGGATCTCATAAGAATTCTCTGGGATAAAATGAACAACGCGAAATTTCGACATGTTGTCAATAAATCCTGAAATGCTGTCCCGAATACATATGAAATGTAAAGTCCGGAAAAGTAGAATCGACGCCAATCACGTTAGAAAATGACGTCAAATGGTTTCGCTCCTAATCAGTGACTGGTTATGAGTGAAGACGAGAGCGAAAGAGAACTATACTTCGCTTCGGAAGTTTTTTGCAGCAAAACGGAGGCTACTGGTTGTAAGTAGGCAACCTCTTGCGCAATAAGAAAGAGCGCCAGAAGCAGACGACAACCAGACGACGACGAGAGAAAGGAGAGAGGGAACATCACAGGTCACAGAGAAACCAAATGTAAGAATTTCAACATGATTTGGGAATTTACATTTAGCATATGTGCTATCAACCTTTAAAGTGCTTTTTCCTATCGTACTTACATACGACATCCCAGTACATGACTCGAGCTTTGCGAAATTTCGCTCCCTCTCGTCCCGCTTTCCACCTTTGCTGGCACACCAAAATCGGAGTCGGCTGTGTCCATCAATATCAATCCGTTATTAAAAATGGAATATGATTGCGCCTGTAATATGAGGCGTCAAAATTATTCTCTCCGAAAGTTAGATCATTGTGAAACAGCCTTTAAAACATGGTGGCTCTTCCTATTGGCGACTAAAAATTTACGCAGAAACACGTTTTCAACATATCTACTACGGATGTCATATCTGGTTTGATATGAATCAACGTCGTGCTATAACTTTAGTCCGTGTGTGAACATTATCATATTTCCAGTTGTCCTGCATTTCCAAACTGTAATCTAAGCTTAGCCTATAGAGTCTCAAGCGGAGAGAGAAGCCGCTTCATACGATGGCAGACAAAACCCACGTTTGCAAGTAGAATAAAGGCTATCATCATCATCACTTTAGCTTAACCTCGAACAGTACACCGTGCAATTCTGCAACGCCCTTTCTTTCAAATGCTTTCAAACCCGAGTGCCGCGCGCATTGCACGCCGGTTGCGACATTCCAATTCGCTGGCAACTATGGCGTTGGAGATGGAGACAGCGTATTCGACACGGTGAATGTTCTGTGGACATGTGAAGCGGTTGATTGAAAATGTATTTATAGCAAACTGGATACAACAGCCAATCTCCTGTGTCCATCTGCGGCCGAAGGGTGATAGGGATCGGGATTTTGGCTGTCGCGTTCTCCCCCATGTCCCGATGGTAAAAGTGCACGAATTAGAAGAAAAGACCCCATCACCTTTGCGGTGGTAATATATCCAACTCTGCAACAGCAAGTAGTTGTAGTGCGCCATCTATTAGTTGAATTTGGAACCACAAAAATATACAGCCCGGCGATTCGCCGGCTTTGACAATTATGTCTCTTCAGGCGCGGCCGGCGATGCGCCGGCTTTGGTAGCGAATGGGCTTGCAAACGTTGTACCTGCAGCCATTTTCCGACTTTTAGAGCACGGTATCCTAGGCAGCATGGAGTTCGAAGCAGTAGCGGGCCCATTCACACTCGCGGTTGAGTCGCGTTTGCGGACGTGTTTGCTTAAAGTTTCAGTACAATTGCACGCGCATTTGATGACAAAAACGGGCGGATTCGCTAAGCGTTTGAGTATCGAACACCGGTGTGAATGAGCGGTTTAAGCTGTGTCTTTGTCGTGTCGATCAATGTTGCGTCAGAAACAAAATTGGAAACAGTTCACTACACAACGTTACGATTTTCGCGTCTGTACTACACTGATACCGCTTTGCATAAGAAACATGCCGCGCGCTGCAGTTGCTCAACATTTAAATTATGCTTCCGAGCAACCGTCGTACCTTCAGCCTTTTTCTGTCTTTTAGTGCACGGTTTCCTAGGCAGCATGAAGTTCGAAGCAGTAGCCTAACGCTGTGTCTTTGTCGTGCCGATCAATGTTGCTGTCACAAACAGATTGCAGACAAGTTTAGCTACGCAACGTTGCGATGTTTGGGTCTACACTACATTGATACCGCATTGCATAAGAAACATGCCGCGCGCTGAAGTCGCACAACATTTAAATACTGAAGCCTAGCAAAGCAATACTGAAGCCTAGTAAGAACAACCTTCAGCCTTTTTCTGACATTTGAGTACATGGTTTCTTAGGCAGCATGGAGCTCGAAAAGCGAGCGTAGCGCTGTGTCTTTGTCGTGTCGGTCAATGTTGCGTCGGAAACAGATTGCAGACAGTTAACTACACTACGTTGCGGTTTCTGAATCTGTACTACACTAATACCACGTTGCATATGAAACATGCCGGACGCTGCAGTTGCACAACATTTAAATTATGCCGCCTAGCAAACGTTGTACGCTTCGAGCCTTTTCCCGACTTTCAGTATACGGTTTCTTAGGCAGCATGGAGTTCGAAGCATGAGCGTAACGCTGTGTCTTTGTCGTGTACGATCACTGCTGCGTCAGAAACAAATTGGGGAAAGTTTACTACACAACGTTGCTATTTTCGAGTCTGTACTACACTGATACCGCGTTGCATAAGAAACATGCCGCGCGCTGCAGTTGCTCAACGTTTAAATTATGCCGCTTAGCAAACGTTGTACCTTCAGCCTTTTCCCGACTTTCAGTATATGATTTCCTAGGCAGAATGGAGTTCGAAGCATTAGCGTAACGCTGTGTCTCTGTCGTGTCGATCACTGCTGCTTCAGAAACAAAATGGAAAAAGTTTACTACACAACGTTGCGATTTCGGGTCTGTACTACACTGATAGCGCTTTGCACAAGACACATGTCGCACGCTGCAGTTGCACAACATTTAAATTCTGCCGCCTAGCAAACGCTGTAGCTTCAGCCTTTTCTCGACTTTGAGTACACGGTTTCTTAGGCAGCATGAAGTTCGAAAAGCGAGCGTAACGCTGTGTCTTCTTCGTGTATGTCAATGTTGCGTCAAAAACAGTTTAGAGACAGTTCACTACACAAAGTTGCTATTTTTGAGTATGCAGTTGAACAACATTTAACTTATGCCGCCTAGCAAACGTTGTACCTTGAGCCTTTTCCGGACTTTCAGTATACGGTTTCTTAGGCAGCATGGAGTTCGAAGCATTAGCGTAACGCTGTGTCTTTGTTGTGTCGACCACTGCTGCTTCAGAAACAAAATGGAGAAAGTTTACTACACAACGTTGCGATTTTCGGGTCTGTACTAGACTGATACCGCGTTGCATAAGAAACATGTCGCGCACTGCAGTTGCTCAACGTTTAAATTATGCCGTTAGCAAAAGTTGTACCTTCAGCCTTTTCCCGACTTTCAGTATATGATTTCCTAGGCAGAATGGAGTTCGAAGCATTAGCGTAACGCTGTGTCTTTGTTGTGTCGACCACTGCTGCTTCAGAAACAAAATGGAGAAAGTTTACTACACAACGTTGCGATTTTCGGGTCTGTACTACACTGATACCGCGTTGCATAAGAAACATGTCGCGCACTGCAGTTGCTCAACGTTTAAATTATGCCGTTAGCAAAAGTTGTACCTTCAGCCTTTTCCCGACTTTCAGTATATGATTTCCTAGGCAGAATGGAGTTCGAAGCATTAGCGTAACGCTGTGTCTTTGTCGTGTCGACCACTGCTGCTTCAGAAACAAAATGGAAAAAGTTTACTACACAACGTTGCGATTTTCGGGTCTGTACTACACTGATAGCGCTTTGCAGAAGACACATGTCGCACGCTGCAGTTGCACAACATTTAAATTCTGCCGCCTAGCAAACGCTGTAGTTTCAGCCTTTTTTCGACTTTGAGTACACGGTTTCTTAGGCAGCATGAAGTTCGAAAAGCGAGCGTAACGCTGTGTCTTCTTCGTGTATGTCAATGTTGCGTCAAAAACAGTTTAGAGACAGTTCCCTACACAACGTTGCTATTTTTGAGTATGCAGTTGAACATAGCATTTAACTTATACCGCCTAGCAAACGTTGTACCTTGAGCCTTTTCCGGACTTTCAGTATATGATTTCCTAGGCAGAATGGAGTTCGAAGCATTAGCGTAACGCTGTGTCTTTGTTGTGTCGACCACTGCTGCTTCAGAAACAAAATGGAGAAAGTTTACTACACAACGTTGCGATTTTCGGGTCTGTACTAGACTGATACCGCGTTGCATAAGAAACATGTCGCGCACTGCAGTTGCTCAACGTTTAAATTATGCCGTTAGCAAAAGTTGTACCTTCAGCCTTTTCCCGACTTTCAGTATATGATTTCCTAGGCAGAATGGAGTTTGAAGCATTAGCGTAACGCTGTGTCTTTGTTGTGTCGACCACTGCTGCTTCAGAAACAAAATGGAGAAAGTTTACTACACAACGTTGCGATTTTCGGGTCTGTACTAGACTGATACCGCGTTGCATAAGAAACATGTCGCGCACTGCAGTTGCTCAACGTTTAAATTATGCCGTTAGCAAAAGTTGTACCTTCAGCCTTTTCCCGACTTTCAGTATATGATTTCCTAGGCAGAATGGAGTTCGAAGCATTAGCGTAACGCTGTGTCTTTGTTGTGTCGACCACTGCTGCTTCAGAAACAAAATGGAGAAAGTTTACTACACAACGTTGCGATTTTCGGGTCTGTACTAGACTGATACCGCGTTGCATAAGAAACATGTCGCGCACTGCAGTTGCTCAACGTTTAAATTATGCCGTTAGCAAAAGTTGTACCTTCAGCCTTTTCCCGACTTTCAGTATATGATTTCCTAGGCAGAATGGAGTTTGAAGCATTAGCGTAACGCTGTGTCTTTGTCGTGTTGACCACATGCTGCTTCAGAAACAAAATGTAGAAAGTTTACTACACAACGTTGCGATTTTCGGGTCTGTACTAGACTGATACCGCGTTGCATAAGAAACATGTCGCGCACTGCAGTTGCTCAACGTTTAAATTATGCCGTTAGCAAAAGTTGTACCTTCAGCCTTTTCCCGACTTTCAGTATATGATTTCCTAGGCAGAATGGAGTTCGAAGCATTAGCGTAACGCTGTGTCTCTGTCGTGTCGACCACTGCTGCTTCAGAAACAAAATGGAGAAAGTTTACTACACAACGTTGCGATTTTCGGGTCTGTACTAGACTGATACCGCGTTGCATAAGAAACTATGTCGCGCACTGCAGTTGCTCAACGTTTAAATTAGTGCCGTTAGCAAAAGTTGTACCTTCAGCCTTTTCCCGACTTTCAGTATATGATTTCCTAGGCACAATGGAGTTTGGAAGCAATAGCGTAACGCTGTGTCTCTGTCGTGTCGATCACTTTTGCTTCAGAAACAAAATGGAGAAAGTTTACTACACAACGTTGCGATTTTCGGGTCTGTACTAGACTGATACCGCGTTGCATAAGAAACATGTCGCGCACTGCAGTTGCTCAACGTTTAAATTATGCCGTTAGCAAAAGTTGTACCTTCAGCCTTTTCCCGACTTTCAGTATATGATTTCCTAGGCAGAATGGAGTTTGAAGCATTAGCGTAACGCTGTGTCTCTGTCGTGTTGATCACATTTGCTTCAGAAACAAAATGTAGAAAGTTTACTACACAACGTTGCGATTTTCGGGTCTGTACTAGACTGATACCGCGTTGCATAAGAAACATGTCGCGCACTGCAGTTGCTCAACGTTTAAATTATGCCGTTAGCAAAAGTTGTACCTTCAGCCTTTTCCCGACTTTCAGTATATGATTTCCTAGGCAAAATGGAGTTTGAAGCATTAGCGTAACGCTGTGTCTCTGTCGTGTCGATCACTTTTGCTTCAGAAACAAAATGGAGAAAGCTTACTACACAACGTTGCGATTTTCGGGTCTTTACTAGACTGATACCGCGTTGCATAAGAAACATGTCGCGCACTGCAGTTGCTCAACGTTTAAATTATACCGTTAGCAAAAGTTGTACCTTCAGCCTTTTCCCGACTTTCAGTATATGATTTCCTAGGCAGAATGGAGTTCGAAGCATTAGCGTAACGCTGTGTCTTTGTCGTGTCGACCACTGCTGCTTCAGAAACAAAATGGAGAAAGTTTACTACACAACGTTGCGATTTTCGGGTCTTTACTACACTGATACCGCGTTGCATAAAAAACATGTCGCGCGCTGCTGTTGCTCAACGTTTAAATTATGCCGTTAGCAAAAGTTGTACCTTCAGCCTTTTCCCGACTTTCAGTATATGATTTCCTAGGCAGAATGGAGTTCGGAAGCATTAGCGTAACGCTGTGTCTTTGTCGTGTCGACCACTGCTGCTTCAGAAACAAAATGGAGAAAGTTTACTACACAACGTTGCGATTTTCGGGTCTTTACTACACTGATACCGCGTTGCATAAAAAACATGTCGCGCGCTGCTGTTGCTCAACGTTTAAATTATGCGCGTTAGCAAAAGTTGTACCTTCAGCCTTTTCCCGACTTTCAGTATATGATTTCCTAGGCAGAATGGAGTTGGAAGCATTAGCGTAAGCTGCTGTCTTTGTCGTGTCGACCACTGCTGCTTCAGAAACAAAATGGAGAAAGTTTACTACACAACGTTGCGATTTTTCGAGTCTGTACTAGACTGATACCGCGTTGCATAAGAAACATGTCGGGCTGCAGTTGCTCAACGTTTAAATTAGGCCGTTAGCAAAAGTTGTACCCTCAGCCTTTTCCCGACTTTCAGTAATGATTTCCTAGGCAGAATGAAGTTCGAAGCATTAGCGTAACGCTGTGTCTTTGTTGTAGTCGACCGACTGCCGCTTCAGAAACATAAAATGGAGAAAGTTTACTACACAACGTTGCGATTTTCGGGTCTGTACTAGACTGATACCGCGTTACATAAGAAACATGTACGCGCACTGCAGTTGCTCTAGCGTTTAAATTAGGCCGTTAGCAAAAGTTGTACCCTCAGCCTTTTCCCGACTTTCAGTATATGATTTCCTAGGCAGAATGAAGTTCGAAGCATTAGCGTAACGCTGTGTCTTTGTTGTGTCGACCACTGCTGCTTCAGAAACAAAATGGAGAAAGTTTACTACACAACGTTGCGATTTTCGGGTCCTGTACTAGACTGATACCGCGTTCGCGCAAGAAACATGTCGCGCACTGCAGTTGCTCAACGTTTAAATTAGGCCGTTAGCAAAAGTTGTACCCCTGAGCCTTTTCCCGACTTTCAGTATATGATTTCCTAGGCAGAATGGAGTTCGAAGCATTAGCGTACTTACGCTGTGTCTTTGTCGTGTCGATCACTTTTGCTTCAGAAACAAAATGGAGAAAGTTTACTACACAACGTTGCGATTTTCGGGTCTGTACTAGACTGATACCGCGTTGCATAAGAAACATGTCAAGCACACTGCAGTTGCTCAAGCGTTTAAATTATGCCGATTAGCAAAAGTTGTACCCTCAGCCTTTTTCCCGACTTTCGGTATATGATTTCCTAGGCAGAATGCAGTTCGAAGCATTAGCGTAACGCTGTGTCTCTGTCGTGTCGATCACTTTTGCTTCAGAAACAAAATGGAGAAAGTTTACTACACAACGTTGCGATTTTCGGGTCTGTACTAGACTGATACCGCGTTGCATAAGAAACATGTCGCGCACTGCAGTTGCTCAACGTTTAAAGTATGCCGTTAGCAAAGAAGTTGTACCTTCAGCCTTTTCCCGACTTTCAGTATATGACTTCCTAGGCAGAATGCAGTTCGAAGCATTGGCGTAACGCTGTGTCTCTGTCGTGTCGATCACTTTTGCTTCAGAAACAAAATGGAGAAAGTTTACTACACAACGTTGCGATTTTCGGGTCTGTACTAGACTGATACCGCGTTGCATAAGAAACATGTCGCACACTGCAGTTGCTCAACGTTTAAATTATGCCGTTAGCAAAAGTTGTACCCTCAGCCTTTTCCCGACATTCAGTATATGATTTCCTAGGCAGAATGCAGTTAGAAGCATTAGCGTAACGCTGTGTCTCTGTCGTGTCGATCACCCTTTTGCTTCAGAAACAAAATGGAGAGAAGTTTACTACACAACGTTGCGATTTTCGGGTCCTGTACTAGACTGATACCGCGTTGCATAAGAAACATGTCGCGCACTGCAGTTGCTCAACGTTTAAATTATGCCGTTAGCAAAAGTTGTACCTTCAGCCTTTTCCCGACTTTCAGTATATGATTTCCTAGGCAGAATGGAGTTGGAAGCATTAGCGTAACGCTGTGTCTTTGTTGTGTCGACCACTGCTGCTTCAGAAACAAAATGGAGACAGTTAACTACATAACGTTCGGATTTTTGGGTGTGTACTACACTGATACCGCGTTGCATAAGAAACATGTCGCGCACCGCAGTTGCTCAACGTTTAAATTATGCCGTTAGCAAAAGTTGTATCCTCAGCCTTTTCCCAGAGCTTTCAGTATATGATTTCCTAGGCAGAATGAAGTTCGAAGCATTAGCGTGGCAGCTGTGTCTTTGTCGTGTCGACCACTGCTGCTTCAGAAACAAAATGGAGAAAGTTTACTACACAACGTTGCGATTTTCGGGTCTGTACTAGACTGATACCGCGTTGCATAAGAAACATGTCGCGCACTGCAGTTGCTCAACGTTTAAATTAGGCCGTTAGCAAAAGTTGTTACCTTCAGCCTTTTCCCGACTTTCAGTATATGATTTCCTAGGCAGAATGGAGTTGGAAGCATTAGCGTAACGCTGTGTCTTTGTTGTGTCGACCACTGCTGCTTCAGAAACAAAATGGAGAAAGTTTACAACACAACGTTGCGATTTTCGGGTCTGTACTAGACTGATACCGCGTTACATAAGAAACATGTCGCGCACTGCGGTTGCTCAACGTTTTAAATTATGCCGTTAGCAAAAGTTGTACCTTCAGCCTTTTCCCGACTTTCAGTATATGATTTCCTAGGCAGAATGGAGTTGGAAACATTAGCGTAACGCTGTGTCTTTGTTGTGTCGACCACTGCTGCTTCAGAAACAAAATGGAGAAAGTTTACTACACAACATTGCGATTTTCGGGTTCTGTACGCTAGACTGATACCGCGTTGCATAAGAAACATGTCGCGCACTGCAGTTGCTCAACGTTTTAAATTAGGCCGTTAGCAAAAGTTGTACCCTCAGCCTTTTCCCGACTTTCGAGTATATGATTTCCCTGAGGCAGGAATGAAGTTCGAAGCATTAGCGTAACGCTGTGTCTCTGTCGTGTCGATCACTTTTGCTTCAGAAACAAAATGGAAGAAAGCTTACTACACAACGTTGCGATTTTAGGGTCTGTACTAGACACGATACGCGTTGCATAAGAAACATGTATCAGCGCACTGCAGTTGCTCCAACGTTTAAATTAGGCCGTTAGCAAAAATTGTACCTTCAGCCTTTTCCCGACTTTCAGTATATGATTTCCTGGGCAGAATGGAGTTGGAAGCAATAGCGTAACGCTGTGTCTTTGTTGTGTCGACCACTGCTGCTTCAGAAACAAAATGGAGAAAGTTTACTACACAACGTTGCGATTTTCGGGTCTGTACTAGACTGATACCGCGTTACATAAGAAACATGTCAGCGCACTGCAGTTGCTCAACGTTTAAATTGTGCCGTTAGCAAAAGTTGTACCTTCAGCCTTTTCCCGACTTTCAGTATATGATTTCCTAGGCAGAATGGAGTTCGAAGAGCATTAGCGTGACGCTGTGTCTTTGTTGTGTCGACCACTGCTGCTTCAGAAACAAAATGGAGAAAGTTCTACTACACTAGCGATTGCGATTTTCGGGTCTGTACTAGACTGATACCGCGTTGCATAAGAAACATGTCGCGCACTGCAGTTGCTCAACGTTTAAATTAGGCCGTTAGCAAAAGTTGTACGCACCCAGCCTTTTCCACGACTTTCAGTATATGATTTCCTAGGCAGAATGGAGTTCGAAGCAGTAAGCGTGGCAGCTGTGTCTTTGTTGTGTCGATCACTGCTGCTTCAGAAACAAAATGGAGAAAGTTTACTACACAACGTTGCGATTTTCGGGTCTGTACTAGACTGATACCGCGTTACATAAGAAACATGTCGCGCACTGCAGTTGCTCAACGTTTAAATTATGCCGTTAGCAAAAGTTGTACCTTCAGCCTTTTCCCGACTTTCAGTATATGACTTCCTAGGCAGAATGCAGTTCGAAGCATTAGCGTAACGCTGTGTCTTTGTCGTGTCGACCACTGCTGCTTCAAAAACAAAATGGAGAAAGTTTACTACACAACGTTGCGATTTTCGGGTCTGTACTAGACTGATACCGCGTTGCATAAGAAACATGTCGCGCACTGCGAGTTGCTCAACGTTTAAATTAGGCCGTTAGCAAAAGTTGTACCCTCAGCCTTTTCCCGACTTTCAGTATATGATTTCCTAGGCACAATGAAGTTGGAAGCATTAGCGTAACGCTGTTTCTCTGTCGTGTCGATCACTTTTGCTTCAGAAACAAAATGGAGAAAGTTTACTACACAACGTTGCGATTTTCGGGTCTGTACTAGACTGATACCGCGTTGCATAAGAAACATGTCGCGCACTGCGGTTGCTCAACGTTTAAATTATGCCGTTAGCAAAAGTTGTACCTTCAGCCTTTTCCCGACTTTCAGTATATGATTTCCTAGGCAGAATGGAGTTGGAAGCATTAGCGTAACGCTGTGTCTTTGTTGTGTCGACCACTGCTGCTTCAGAAACAAAATGGAGAAAGTTTACTACACAACGTTGCGATTTTTCGGGTCTGTACTAGACTGATACCGCGTTGCATAAGAAACATGTCGCGCACTGCAGTTGCTCAACGTTTAAATTAGGCCGTTAGCAAAAGTTGTACCCTCAGCCTTTTCCCGACTTTCAGTATATGATTTCCTAGGCAGAATGAAGTTGGAAGCATTAGCGTAACGCTGTGTCTCTGTCGTGTCGATCACTTTTGCTTCAGAAACAAAATGGAGAAAGCTTACTACACAACGTTGCGATTTTCGGGTCTGTACTAGACTGATACCGCGTTGCATAAGAAACATGTCGCGCACTGCAGTTGCTCAACGTTTAAATTATGGCCGATTAGCAAAAGTTGTACCTTCAGCCTTTTCCCGACTTTCAGTATATGATTTCCTAGGCAGAATGGAGTTGGAAGCAATAGCGTAACGCTGTGTCTTTGTTGTGTCGACCACTGCTGCTTCAGAAACAAAATGGAGAAAGTTTACTACACAACGTTGCGATTTTCGGGTCTGTACTAGACTGATACCGCGTTGCATAAGAAACATGTCGCGCACTGCAGTTGCTCAACGTTTAAATTAGGCCATTAGCAAAAGTTGTACCCTCAGCCTTTTCCCGACTTTCAGTATATGATTTCCTAGGCAGAATGAAGTTGGAAGCAATAGCGTAACGCTGTGTCTCTGTCGTGTCGATCACTTTTGCTTCAGAAACAAAATGGAGAAAGTTTACTACACAACGTTGCGATTTTCGGGTCTGTACTAGACTGATACCGCGTTGCCTTAGAAACATGTCGCGCACTGCAGTTGCTCAACGTTTAAATTATGCCGTTAGCAAAAGTTGTACCTTCAGCCTTTTCCCGACTTTCAGTATATGATTTCCTAGGCAGAATGGAGTTGGAAGCATTAGCGTAGCAGCTGTGTCTTTGTCGTGTCGACCACTGCTGCTTCAGAAACAAAATGGAGAAAGTTTACTACACAACGTTGCGATTTTCGGGTCTGTACTAGACTGATACCGCGTTGCATAAGAAACATGTCGCGCACTGCAGTTGCTCAACGTTTAAATTAGGCCGTTAGCAAAAGTTGTACCCTCAGCCTTTTCCCGACTTTCAGTAATGATTTCCTAGGCAGAATGAAGTTCGAAGCATTAGCGTAACGCTGTGTCTTTGTTGTGTCGACCACTGCCGCTTCAGGAACAAAATGGAGAAAGTTTACTACACAACGTTGCGATTTTCGGGTCTGTACTAGACTGATACCGCGTTGCATAAGAAACATGTACGCGCACTGCAGTTGCTCTAGCGTTTAAATTAGGCCGTTAGCAAAAGTTGTACCCTCAGCCTTTTCCCGACTTTCAGTATATGACTTCCTAGGCAGAATGCAGTTCGAAGCGATTAGCGTAACGCTGTGTCTTTGTTGTGTCGACCACTGCTGCTTCAGAAACAAAATGGAGAAAGTTTACTACCCCAACGTTGCGATTTTCGGGTCTGTACTAGACTGATACCACGCGTTCGCGCAAGAAACATGTCGCGCACTGCAGTTGCTCAACGTTTAAATTAGGCCGTTAGCAAAAAAGTTGTACCCTCAGCCTTTTCCCGACTTTCAGTATATGACTTCCTAGGCAGAATGCAGTTCGAAGCATATTAAGCGTACTTACGCTGTGTCTTTGTCGATTGTCGACCACTGCTGCTTCAGAAACAAAATGGAGAAAGTTTACTACACCCAGCGTTTGCGATTTTCGGGTCTGTACTAGACTGATACCGCGTTGCATAAGAAACATGTCGCGCACTGCAGTTGCTCAAGCGTTTTAAATTAGGCCGATTAGCAAAAGTTGTACCCTCAGCCTTTTCCCGACTTTCGGTATATGACTTCCTAGGCAGAATGCAGTTCGAAGCATTAGCGTAACGCTGTGTCTCTGTCGTGTCGACCACTGCTGCTTCAGGAACAAAATGGAGAAAGTTTACTACACTAACGTTGCGATTTTCGGGTCTGTACTAGACTGATACCGCGTTGCATAAGAAACATGTCGCGCACTGCAGTTGCTCAACGTTTAAAGTAGGCCGTTAGCAAAAGTTGTACCTTCAGCCTTTTCCCGACTTTCAGTATATGACTTCCTAGGCAGAATGCAGTTCGAAGCATTAGCGTAACGCTGTGTCTCTGTCGTGTCGACCACTGCTGCTTCAGGAACAAAATGGAGAAAGTTTACTACACAACGTTGCGATTTTCGGGTCTGTACTAGACTGATACCGCGTTGCATAAGAAACATGTCGCGCACTGCAGTTGCTCAACGTTTAAATTATGCCGTTAGCAAAAGTTGTACCCTCAGCGCTTTTCCCGACATTCCAGTATATGACTGCCTGGGCAGAATGCAGTTCGAAGCATTAGCGTAACGCTGTGTCTCTGTCGTGTCGACCACCCTGCTGCTTCAGAAACAAAATGGAGAAAGTTTACTACACAACGTTGCGATTTTCGGGTCCTGTTACTAGACTGATACCGCGTTGCATAAGAAACATGTCGCGCACTGCAGTTGCTCAACGTTTAAATTAGGCCGTTAGCAAAAGTTGTACCCTCAGCCTTTTCCCGACTTTCAGTATATGATTTCCTAGGCACAATGGAGTTGGAAGCAATAGCGTAACGCTGTGTCTCTGTCGTGTCGACCACTGCTGCTTCAGAAACAAAATGGAGACAGTTAACTACACAACGTTAGCGATTTTCGGGTCTGTACTACACTGATACCGCGTTGCATAAGAAACATGTCGCGCACCGCAGTTGCTCCAGCGTTTAAATTATGCCGTTAGCAAAAGTTGTATCCTTCAGCCTTTTCCCAGAGCTTTCGGTATATGATTTCCTAGGCAGAATGGAGTTCGAAGCCTTAGCGTAACGCTGTGTCTTTGTCGTGTCGACCACTGCTGCTTCAGAAACAAAATGGAGAAAGTTTACTACACAACGTTGCGATTTTCGGGTCTGTACTAGACTGATACCGCGTTGCATAAGAAACATGTCGCGCACTGCAGTTGCTCAGCGTTTCAAATTAGGCCGTTAGCAAAAGTTGTTACCCTCAGCCTTTTCCCGACTTTCAGTATATGATTTCCTAGGCAGAATGGAGTTCGAAGCATTAAGCGTAAGCAGCTGTGTCTCTGTCGTGTCGACCACTGCTGCTTCAGGAAACAAAATGGAGAGAAAGCTTACAACACTAGCGATTGCGATTTTCGGGTCTGTACTAGACTGATACCGCGTTGCATAAGAAACATGTCGCGCACTGCAGTTGCTCAACGTTTAAATTAGGCCGTTAGCAAAAGTTGTACCTTCAGCCTTTTCCCGACTTTCAGTATATGATTTCCTAGGCAGAATGGAGTTGGAAGCAATAGCGTAACGCTGTGTCTTTGTTGTGTCGACCACTGCTGCTTCAGAAACAAAATGGAGAAAGTTTACTACACAACGTTGCGATTTTCGGGTTCTGTACGCTAGACTGATACCGCGTTGCATCAGAAACATGTCGCGCACTGCAGTTGCTCAGCGTTTTAAATTAGGCCGTTAGCAAAAGTTGTACCCTCAGCCTTTTCCCGACTTTCGAGTATATGATTTCCCTGAGGCAGAATGAAGTTCGAAGCAATAGCGTAACGCTGTGTCTCTGTCGTGTCGATCACTTTTGCTTCAGAAACAAAATGGAAGAAAGCTTACTACACAACGTTGCGATTTTCGGGTCTGTACTAGACACGATACCGCGTTGCATAAGAAACATGTATCAGCGCACTGCAGTTGCTCAACGTTTAAATTAGGCCGTTAGCAAAAGTTGTACCTTCAGCCTTTTCCCGACTTTCAGTATATGATTTCCTGGGCAGAATGGAGTTGGAAGCAATAGCGTAACGCTGTGTCTTTGTCGTGTCGACCACTGCTGCTTCAGAAACAAAATGGAGAAAAGTTTACTACACAACGTTGCGATTTTCGGGTCTGTACTAGACTGATACCGCGTTGCATAAGAAACATGTCAGCGCACTGCAGTTGCTCAGCGTTTAAATTAGTGCCGTTAGCAAAGGTTGTACCCTCAGCCTTTTCCCGACTTTCAGTATATGATTTCCTAGGCCAGAATGGAGTTCGAAGAGCATTAGCGTAACGCTGTGTCTTTGTTGTGTCGACCACTGCGGCTTCAGAAACAAAATGGAGAGAAGTTTACTACACAAGCGATTGACGATTTTCGGGTCTGTACTGGAACTGATACCGCGTTGCATAAGAAACATCGTCGCGCACTGCAGTTGCTCAACGTTTTAAATTAGGCCGTTAGCAAAAGTTGTACGCACCCAGCCTTTTCCACGACTTTCAGTATATGATTTCCTAGGCAGAATGAAGTTCAGAAGCAGTAAGCGTGGCAGCTGTGTCTTTGTTGTGTCATGCACTGCTGCTTCAGAAACAAAATGGAGAAAAGTTTACTACACAACGTTGCGATTTTCGGGTCTGTACTGGAACTGATACCGCGTTGCATAAGAAACATGTCGCGCACTGCAGTTGCTCAACGTTTAAATTGATGCCGTTAGCAAAAGTTGTACCCTCAGCCTTTTCCCGACTTTCAGTATATGACTTCCTAGGCAGAATGCAGTTCGAAGCATTAGCGTAACGCTGTGTCTTTGTCGTGTCGACCACTGCTGCTTCAGAAACAAAATGGAGAGAAGTTTACTACACTGGCGTTGCGATTTTCGGGTCTGTACTAGACTGATACCGCGTTGCATAAGAAACATGTCGCGCACCTGCAAAGTTGCTCAACGTTTAAATTAGGCCGTTAGCAAAAGTTGTACCCTCAGCCTTTTCCCGACTTTCAGTATATGATTTCCTGAGCACAATGAAGTTCGAAGCATTAGCGTATACGCTGTGTCCTCTGTCGTGTCGACCGCTGCTGCTTCAGAACACAAATGGAGAAAGTTTGCTACACAGCGTTGCGATTTTTCGGGTCTGTACTAGACTGATACCACGGCGTTGCATAAGAAACATGTCGCGCACTGCGAGTTGCTCAACGTTTAAATTAGGCCGTTAGCAAAAGTTGTACCCTCAGCCTTTTCCCGAACTTTCAGTATATGATTTCCTAGGCAGAATGGAGTTCGAAGCGTTGGCGTAACGCTGTGTCTTTGTTGTGTCGACCACTGCTGCTTCAGAAACAAAATGGAGAAAGTTTACTACACAACGTTGCGATTTTTTCGGGTCTGTACTACACTGATGCCGCGTTTGCACAAGACACATGTCGCGCGCTGCAGTTGCACAACGTTGCAATTCTGCCGCCTAGCAAACGCTGTACCTTCAGCCTTTTCCCGACTTTCAGTACACGGTTTCCTAGGCAGCATGGAGTTCGGAAAGCGAGCAGTAACGCTGTGTCTTCGTTCGTGTACGACCACTGCTGCGTCAGAAAGCAGAATGGAGACAGTTCACTACACAACGTTACGATTTTGGGTCTGTACTAGACTGATACCGCGTTACATAAGAAACATGTCGCGCACTGCAGTTGCTCCAACGTTTAAAATTATGGCCGTTAGCAAAAGTTGTACCTCCAGCCTTTTCCCGACTTTCAATGTATATGATTTCCTAGGCAGAATGGAGTTCGAAGCATTGGCGTAACGCTGTGTCTTTGTTGTGCCGACCACTGCTGCTTCAGAAACAAAATGGAGACAGTTAACTACACAGCGTTCGCAGATTTTCGGGTCTGTACTACACTGATACCGCGTTGCATAAGAAACATGTCGCGCACCGCAGTTGCTCAACGTTTAAATTATGCCGTTAGCAAAAGTTGTACCCTCAGCCTTTTCCCGACTTTCAGTATATGACTTCCTAAGTGCAGAATGCAGTTCGAAGCACTAGTCGTAATGGCTGTGTCTTTGTCGTGTCGACCACTGCTGCTTCAGAAACAAAATGGAGAAAGTTTACTACACAACGTTGCGATTTTCGGGTCTGTACTAGACTGATACCGCGTTGCATAAGAAACATGTCGCGCTTGCTGCAGTTGCTCAACGTTTAAATTAGGCCGTTAGCAAAAAAGTTGTACCCTCCAGCCTTTACCCGACTTTCAGTACTATGACTTCCTAGGCAGAATGGAGTTCGAAGCATTAAGCTGATAGCAGCTGGGTCTTTGTTGTGTCGACCACTGCTGCTTCAGGAACAAAATGGAGAAGAAGTTTACTACACAACGTTGCACGATTTTCGGGTCTGTACTAGACTGATACCGCGTTGCATAAGAAACATGTCGCGCACTGCAGTTGCTCAACGTTTAAATTAGGCCGTTAGCAAAAAGTTGTACCTTCAGCCTTTTCCCGACTTTCAGTGTATGACTTCCTAGGCAGAATGGAGTTCGAAGCATTAGCGTAACGCTGTGTCTTTGTTGTGTCGACCACTGCTGCTTCAGGAACAAAATGGAGAAAGTTTACTACACAACGTTGCGATTTTCGGGTCTGTACTAGACTGATACCGCGTTGCATAAGAAACATGTCGCGCACTGCAGTTGCTCAACGTTTAAATTAGGCCGTTGGCAAAAAAGTGGTACCCTCAGCCTTTTCCCGACTTTCAGTATATGACTTCCTAGGCAGAATGCAGTTCGAAGCGATTAGCGTAACGCTGTGTCTCTGTCGTGTCGACCACTGCTGCTTCAGAAACAAAATGGAGAAAGCTTACTACCCCAACGTTGCGATTTTCGGGTCTGTACTAGACTGATACCACGCGTTGCATAAGAAACATGTCGCGCACTGCAGTTGCTCAGCGTTTTAAATTAGGCCGTTAGCAAAAAAGTTGTACCCTCAGCCTTTTCCCGACTTTCAGTATATGACTTCCTAGGCAGAATGCAGTTCGAAGCATATTAAGCGTAACGCTGTGTCTTTGTAAATGTGTCGACCCTGCTGCTTCAGAAACAAAATGGAGAAAGTTTACTACACCCAGCGTTTGCGATTTTCGGGTCTGTACTAGACTGATACCGCGTTGCATAAGAAACATGTCGCGCACTGCAGTTGCTCAACGTTTTAAATTAGGCCGTTAGCAAAAGTTGTCACCCTCCAGCCTTTTCCCGACTTTCAGTATATGACTTCCTAGGCAGAATGGAGTTCGAAGCATTAGCGTAACGCTGTGTCTTTGTTGTGTCGACCACTGCTGCTTCAGGAAACAAAATGGAGAAAGTTTACTACACTAACGTTGCGATTTTCGGGTCTGTACTAGACTGATACCGCGTTGCATAAGAAACATGTCGCGCACTGCAGTTGCTCAACGTTTAAATTAGGCCGTTAGCAAAAGTTGTACCCTCAGCCTTTTCCCGACTTTCAGTATATGACTTCCTAGGCAGAATGAAGTTCGAAGCATTAGCGTAACGCTGTGTCTTTGTTGTGTCGACCACTGCTGCTTCAGGAACAAAATGGAGAAGGTTGCCTACACAACGTTGCGATTTTCGGGTCTGTACTAGACTTATACCGCGTTGCATAAGAAACATGTCGCGCACTGCAGTTGCTCAACGTTTAAATTATGCCGTTAGCAAAAGTTGTACCTTCAGCCGTTTTCACCGACTTTCCGGTATATGACTGCCCTGGGCAGAATGCGGTTCGAAGCATTAGCGTGGCAGCTGTGTCTTTGTCGTGTCGACCACTGCTGCTTCAAAAACAAAATGGAGAAGTTTACTACACAACGTTGCGATTTTCGGGTCTGTTACTAGACTGATACCGCGTTGCATAAGAAACATGTCGCGCACTGCAGTTGCTCAACGTTTCAATTAGGCCGTTAGCAAAAGTTGTACCCTCAGCCTTTTCCCGACTTTCAGTATATGATTTCCTAGGCACAATGGAGTTGGAAGCAATAGCGTAACGCTGTGTCTCTGTCGTGTCGACCACTACTGCTTCAGAAACAAAATGGAGAAAGTTTACTACACAGCGTTGCGATTTTTCGGGTCTGTACTAGACTGATACCGCGTTGCATAAGAAACATGTCGCGCACTGCAGTTGCTCCAGCGTTTCAATTATGCCGTTAGCAAAAGTTGTACCTTCAGCCTTTTCCCGACTTTCGGTATATGAATTCCTGGGCAGAATGCAGTTGAGAAGCCTTGGCTGTAACGCTGTGTCTCTGTCGTGTCGACCACTGCTGCTTCAGACACAAAATGGAGAAAGTTTACTACACAACGTTGCGATTTTCGAGGTCTGTACTAGACTGATACCGCGTTGCATAAGAAACATGACGCGCACTGCAGTTGCTCAGCGTTTCAAATTAGGCCGTTAGCAAAAGTTGTACCCTCAGCCTTTTCCCGACTTTCAGTATATGATTTCCTAGGCAGAATGGAGTTCGAAGCATTAAGCGTAAGCAGCTGTGTCTCTGTCGTGTCGATCGCTTTTGCTTCAGGAAACAAAATGGAGAGAAAGCTTACTACACTAGCGATTGCGATTTTTCGGGTCTGTTACTAGACTGATACCGCGTTGCATAAGAAACATGTCGCGCACTGCAGTTGCTCAACGTTTAAATAAGGCCGTTAGCAAAAGTTGTACCTTCAGCCTTTTCCCGACTTTCAGTATATGATTTCCTAGGCAGAATGGAGTTCGAAGCAATAGCGTAACGCTGTGTCTTTGTCGTGTCGACCACTGCTGCTTCAGAAACAAAATGGAGAAAGTTTACTACACAACGTTGCGATTTTCGGGTCTGTACTAGACTGATACCGCGTTACATCTGAAACATGTCGCGCACTGCAGTTGCTCAGCGTTTAAATTAGGCCATTAGCAAAAGTTGTACCCTCAGCCTTTTCCCGACTTTCAGTATATGATTTCCTAGGCAGAATGAAGTTGGAAGCAATAGCGTAACGCTGTGTCTCTGTCGTGTCGATCACTGTTGCGTCAGAAACAAAATGGAGAACAGTTCACTACACAACGTTGCGATTTTCGCGTCTGTACTACACTGATACCGCGTTGCATAAGAAACATGCCGCGCGCTGCAGTTGCTCAACGTTTAAATTATGCCGTTCCGAGCAACCGACGTACCTTCAGCCTTTTCCCGACTTTCAGTGCACGGTTTCCTAAGGCAGAACGGAGTTCGAAGCAGTAGCCCAACGCCGTGTCTTTGTCGTGCCGACCACTGCTGCTGTCACAAACAGAATGCAGACAAGTTTACTACGCAGCGTTGCGATGTTTCGGGTCTGCACTACACTGATACCGCGTTGCAGGCAGAAACATGCTCGCGCGCTGCAGTCGCACAGCGTTTAAATTAGGCCGTTAGCAGGTTGTACCCTCAGCCTTTTCTGACATTTCAGCAATGGTTTCCTAGTGCCAGCATGGAGCTCGAAAAGCGTTAGCGTAGCGCTGTGTCTTTGTCGTGTCGGCCACTGCGGCGTCGGAAACAGAATGCAGAGCAGTTAACTACACAAGCGTTAGCGGTTTCTGGATCTGTACGGACACTGATACCAGCGTTGCAGAAGAAACATGCATCGGACGCTGCAGTTGCACAACGTTTTAAATTAGGCCGCCCAGTGCAAAAGTTGTTACCCTCAGCCTTTTCCCGACTTTCAGTACACGGTTTCCTAGGCAGCATGGAGTTCGAAAGCGTGAGCGTAACGCTGTGTCTTTGTCGTGTAATGCCAATGCTGACGCCGGAAACAAAATGTGGGAAAGTTTACTACACAACGTTGCTATTTTCTGAGTCTGTACTACACTGATACCATGTTGCATAAGAAACATGCCACGCGCTGCAGTTGCACATTTAAATTATGCCGCCTAGCAAACGTTGTACCTTGAGACTTTCCCGACTTTCAGTATACGGTTTCCTAGGCAGCATGAAGTTCGAAGGCATTAGCGTAACGCTGTGTCTCTGTCGTGTCGATCACTGCTAAGCTTCAGAAACAAAATGGAGAAAGTTTACTACACAACGTTGCGATTTCGGGTCTGTACTACACTGATAGCGCTTTGCACAAGACACATGTCGCACGCTGCAGTTGCACAACATTTAAATTCTGCCGCCTAGCAAACGCTGTAGCTTCAGCCTTTTTCCGACTTTGAGTACACGGTTTCCTGAGGCAGCATGAAGTTCGAAAAGCGAGCGTAACGCTGTGTCTTCTTCGTGTATGTCAATGTTGCGTCAAAAACAGTTTAGAGACAGTTCACTACACACAAGTTGCTATTTTTGAGCATGCAGTTGAACAACATTTAACTTATGCCGCCTAGCAAACGTTGTACCTTGAGCCTTTTCCGGACTTTCAGTATACGATTTCCCCTGGGCGAGAATGGGAGTTCGAGCGTGGCGTAACGCTCTGTCTTCGTCGTGTCGGCCTACTGCTGCTTCAGAAACAAAATGGAGAAGGTTTACTGCACAACGTTGCGATTTTTCGGGTCTTGCTACACTGATACCGCGTTGCATAAAAAACATGTCGCGCGCTGCAGTTGCTCAACGATTTAAAATTACGCCGTTAGCAAACGTTGTACCTCCAGCCTGTTTCCCGAGTCTCAGTATTAGGCAGTTTCCTAGGCAGAATGGGGTATCGAAGCATTGGCCTAACGCTGCGGCTTTGTACGTGACGACCACAGCTCGCATCCGAAACAAATTAAGGAGACAGCTTAACTGCATAGCGTTCCAGATTTTGGGTGCGTACTACTACTGATACCGCGATGCATCGCGCAAACATGTATCGCAGCCGCGGTTGCTCAACGTTTAGATTATGCCGTTAGCAAAGCGTTGCATCCTCGAGCCTTATCCCGACTTTCAGTACACGGTTTCCTAGGCAGCATGAAGTTCGAAGCAGCGAGCGTAACGCTGTGTCTTCTGTCGTGTACGACCACTGCTGCGTCAGAAAGCAGAATGGAGACAGTTCACTACACAACGTTGCGATTTTCGGGTCTGTACTAGACTGATACCGCAGTTGCATAAGAAACATGTCGCGCACTGCAGTTGCTCAACGTTTAAATTAGGCCGCCTAGCAAACGTTGTACCTTCAGCCTTTTCCCGACTTTCAGTACTACGGTTTCCTAGGCAGCATGGAGTTCGAAGCATTAGCGTAACGCTGGGTCTTTGTTGTGTCGACCACTGCTGCTTCAGAAACAAAATGGAGAAGAAGTTTACTACACAACGTTGCGATTTTCGGGTCTGTACTAGACTGATACCGCGTTGCATAAGAAACATGTCGCGCGCTGCAGTTGCTCAACGTTTAAGTTATGCCGTTAGCAAAAAGTTGTACCTTCAGCCTTTTCCCGACTTTCAGTGTATGATTTCCTAGGCAGAATGGAGTTCGAAGCATTGGCGTAACGCTGTGTCTCTGTCGTGTCGACCACTGCTGCTTCAGAAACAAAATGGAGAAAGTTTACTACACAACGTTGCGATTTCGGGTCTGTACCTACACTGATACCGCGTTGCACAAGAAACATGTCGCGCGCTGCAGTTGCACAACGTTTAAATTCGGCCGCCTGGCAAACAAGCTGGTACCCTCAGCCTTTTCCCGACTTTCAGGTACACGGTTTCCTAGGCGGCATAGAGAGTTCGAAAAGCGTTAGCGTAACGCTGTGTCTTCTGTCGTGTACGATCACTGTTGCGTCAGAAACAGAATGGAGACAGCTTCCCTACACAACGTTGCGATTTTAGGGTCTGTACTAGACTGATACCGCGTTGCATAAGAAACATGTCGCGCACTGCAGTTATCGCGTTTTAAATTAGGCCGTTGTAAACGTTGTACCTTCAGCCTTTTCCCGACTTTCAGTATACGGTTTCCTAGGCAGCATGGAGTTCGAAGCAATAGCGTAACGCTGTGTCTTTGTTGTGTCGACCACTGCTGCTTCAGAAACAAAATGGAGAAAGTTTACTACACAACGTTGCGATTTTCGGGTCTGTACTAGACTGATACCGCGTTGCATAAGAAACATGTCGCGCACTGCAGTTGCTCAACGTTTAAAGTGTGCCGTTAGCAAAAGTTGTCACCTTCCCAGCCTTTTCCCGACTTTCGGTATATGATTTCCTGGGCAGAATGGAGTTCGAGGCGTGAAAAGCGTAACGCTGTGTCTTTGTTGTGTCGACCACTGCTGCTTCAGGAAACAAAATGGAGAAAGTTTACTACACAACGTTGCGATTTTCGGGTCTGTACTAGACTGATACCGCGTTGCATAAGAAACATGTCGCGCACTGCAGTTGCTCAACGTTTAAATTAGGCCGTTAGCAAAAGTTGTACCCTCAGCCTTTTCCCGACTTTCAGTATAGGATTTCCTAGGCAGAATGGAGTTCGAAGCGTGGGCGTAACGCTGTGTCTTTGTTGTGTCGACCACTGCTGCTTCAGAAACAAAATGGAGAAGGTTGCCTACACAACGTTGCGATTTTCGGGTCTGTACTAGACTGATACCGCGTTGCATAAGAAACATGTCGCGCACTGCAGTTGCTCAACGTTTAAATTATGCCGTTAGCAAAAGTTGTACCTTCAGCCATTTTCCCGACTTTCGGTATATGACTTCCCTAGGCAGAATGCGAGTTCGAAGCATTAGCGATGACGCAGCTGTGTCTCTGTCGTGATCGACCACTGCTGCTTCAGAAACAAAATGGAGAAAGTTTACTACACAACGTTGCGATTTTCGGGTCTGTACTAGACTGATACCGCGTTGCATAAGAAACATGTCCCGCACTGCAGTTGCTCAACGTTTCAATTATGCCGTTAGCAAAAGTTGTACCTTCAGCCTTTTCCCGACTTTCAGTATATGATTTCCTAGGCAGAATGGAGTTGGAAGCATTAGCGTAACGCTGTGTCTTTGTCGTGTCGACCACTACTGCTTCAGAAACATAATGGAGAAAGTTTACTACGCGTTGCGATTTTTCGGGTCTGTACTAGACTGATACCGCGTTGCATAAGAAACATGTCACGCACTGCAGTTGCTCAACGTTTCAACTATGCCGTTAGCAAAAGTTGTACCTTCAGCCTTTCCCGACTTTCAGTATATGAATTCCTGGGCAGAATGCAGTTGAGAAGCATTGGCTATGACGCTGTGTCTCTGTCGTGTCGATCACTTTTGCTTCAGACACAAAATGGAGAAAGTTTACTACACAACGTTGCGATTTTCAGGTCTGTACTAGACTGATACCGCGTTGCATAAGAAACATGACGCGCACTGCAGTTGCTCAACGTTTAAATTGTGCCGTTAGCAAAAGTTGTACCTTCAGCCTTTTCCCGACTTTCAGTATATGATTTCCTAGGCAGAATGGAGTTCGAAGCGTGAAAGCGTAACGCTGTGTCTCTGTCGTGTCGACCGCCTGCTTGCTTCAGAAACAAAATGGAGAAAGTTTACTACACAACGTTGCGATTTTTCGGGTCTTTTACTACACTGATACCGCGTCGCATAAGAAACATGTCGCGCACTGACAGTTGCTCAACGTTTAAAATAGTGCCGTTAGCAAAAGTTGTACCTTCAGCCTTTTCCCGACTTTCAGTATATGATTTCCTAGGCAGAATGGAGTTCGAAGCTATTAGCGTAACGCTGTGTCTTTGTCGTGTCGACCACTGCTGCTTCAGAAACAAAAGGGAGAAAGGATTTACTACACAA